>ML824821.1:0-26691 GCA_009831015.1 Picea engelmannii | reverse complement strand
AAGGGATTTGAAGAATCTTCTTCTACAGAAGAAAAGACCTCCAAGGAAGAAGGAGGGGATGTGTACTTGGCCTCTTCAAGAACACATGCAGATCATGAGGCATGGTTGATTGACTCTGGTGCATCCTTTCATATGACTCCCCATAGGGAGTGGTTCTGTGAATATGAAAAGTATGATGGAGGTAATTTTTTCTTAGGTAATGATTCGACAACCAGAATCATAGGAAGAGGAAGGGTCAAGTTGAGACTCATAGATGGAAGGATGAGAAAACTGCCTGGTGTTCTACACATCCCAGGTATGGCCAGAAATTTGATTTCTGTAAGCAAAATGGAAGATGCAGGGGTAAAAACAATTTTTGAAAAGGGAACTTGCAGGATGGTTCGAGGAGCAATGGTGTTGATGAAGGGAGTTCAGTTTGGAACTCTGTATAAGCTGCTAGGAAGCACTATTAGTGATGGGTGTAATAGCTCCATTGTTCCTGATATTAGAGTTGAAGAAGAAAGAACTCCTACAGTCTCTAGAGAAAAGGTTATGTTGTGGCATCAAAGACTGGGGCATATCGGAGAGAAGGGTCTTCGACTACTACACGATAAAGGTATGGTTGAAGGTATGTCTAAATGCTCTCTGGATTTTGATTTATGTGAACATTGTCTATATGGGAAGCATAATCGGGTAAGATTCCCCTCTAGTGCAACGAGGGTAGAAGGAATTTTACAACTAGTTCATAGTGATGTTTTTGGACCTGTGTCGGTCCCATCATTGGGAAAATCTGTGTACTATGTCTCATTTATAGATGACTTCTCGAGGAAAACTTGGATATATTTCCTTAGGAAGAAATCTAAGTCTTTGATAGGTTTAAAGAGTTTAAGGCTCTTGTTGAGAATCAAACATAGAAAATAATTAAGGTGTTGAGAATAGATAATGGCGGAGAGTTCCGCGGGAATGAATTTGAAGAATTTTGTAAGAAGTGTGGTATAGCAAGGCAGAAGACTACTCCATATACACCTCAGCAGAATGGAGTTGTAGAAAGGATGAACATGATGCTGATGGAAAAAGCAAGGTGCATGCTCATTGGTGTTGGGTTAGGGGAAGAATTATGGGTAGAGGCAGTGGGTACTGCATGTTATCTGGTCAACAGATCACCCTCATCAACGTTGGGTGACAAGACTCCACAAGAGGTATGGACTGATAAGGAACCTTCTCTCACACATCTTAAGGTATTTGGATGTGATGCATATGTTCATGTTCCAAAGGAAAACATGAGTAAGCTGGATAAGAAGGCTAAAAAATGTATCTTTATTGGATATAAAGATGGTCTCAAAGGTTATAAGCTTTGGAACCCAGAAACTAAGAAGGTAGTGTATAGTTGAGATGTGGTATTTAGAGAAATGAAGGATGTTGTTAAACATGAAGTCCTACCAAGTAAGGAAGAACCAGAGAAGATAGAGTTTGATTTAAAGGATGATGCTCTACAGAAGAACATGAATCAGAAGAAGAAGATCCTCATACTCTAGTATTGAGGAGATCGGATCGAGAAAGAAGGCTACCGGAAAGGTATAGTCCATCTAATTTTCATTCAAAATTTTCTTTGTCTATTACTAATAATGATCCTAGAACTGTCAGGGAGGCAGTGGATTCAGAGGATGGAAATCTCTGGAAAAGGGCCATGGAAGAAGAAATGACATCTTTGGATAATAATGAGGCTTGGGATCTAGTGGAGTTTCCAACTGGAAGAAAACCCATTGGCAACAAATGGGTATTTAAAAAGAAGCCGAATGCAGAAGGAAAAGTGGAGAAATACAAAGATCGGTTAGTAGCAAAGGGTTATTCCCAGGTCGAGGGAATTGATTTTGGTGAGATTTTTTCTCCTCTTGCCAAGTTAACCTCTATAAGCTTTCTGTTATCTGTTGCTGTTGCATTTGATTTTGAAGTAGAATAGATGGATGTGAAGACATCATTCCTGCATGGGGATTTGGAAGAAGAAATCTTTATGAAGAAACCAGAAGGTTATGCTGTGAAAGGAAAGAAGGAGCTAGTATGCAAGCTGAAAAAGTCCCTGTATGGTTTAAAACAATCACCAAGGATGTGGTATAAAAAATTTCATACTTATATGCTGGGACTTGGCTTCACAAGAAGCAAAGAGGATCACTGTGTGTATTCTAAATTAATTGGTAATCATTTGATTTATTTGGTCTTGTATATGGATGACATGTTGCTGATAGGAAACAACAAGGAGATTATCCAGGATGTGAAAACTCAGTTGTCCTCTAAATTCGACATGAAGGATCTTGGTGCTTTAAATTTCATTTTTGGCATGGAAATTAAAAGAGATCGAAAAAAGAGGAAACTCTGGTTAAATCAGAGAAAATATGTCGAGACAATATTGCAGAGGTTTAATATGCAGGAATGTAAATCGGTCAAGGTTCCTATTCCTGTTGGTGTAAATTTATCTGTGGATTAGTGTCCCAAGACACATGAAGAAGAGGAGGACATGTCTCATGTTCCATATGTGAGTGCAGTTGGCAGTTTGATGTATGCAATGGTCTGTACTAGACCGGACATTGCACATGCAGAGAGAGTTTTGAGCAGGTATATGTCAAAACCAGGGTAGGAGCACTGACAACAGTAAAAAGGGTTTTCAAGTATTTGCGTGGCACTGCTATCTATGGATTGTGCTATGAAGGAAGATCGAGATTGGATAGAGTGGTCGATATACATGGATTTGTGGATGCATACTAGGCTGGAGATTTGGATCGTAGGAGATCTACAAGCGGGTATGTGTTTAACCTGTTTGGAGGAGCAATAAGTTGGATGAGAAAAAGACAGGTTGTAGTGGCACTTTCAACTACAAAATATGAATACATGGCAGCCACTCATGCAAGTAAGGAAATAGTATGGTTACAAAGGTTGTGTTCAGGTATTGGGTTGGTACAACAAGCTGTAAGGATAGAGTGTGACAGTCAGAGTGCAATTTTTCTGGCGAAGAACCCTGCTTATCATTCAAAGACAAAGCACATTGATGTTCAATATCACTTTGAGAGAGACATGATTGAAGAAAAGAAAGTATCACTGATGAAGGTGGACACTTTGAAGAATGCTGTAGACTCATTAACAAAATCTGTGAGCACTGCGAAGTTCTCTTGGTGTAGAGGATCCATGGGCATTGCTGCCTTGGATTTTTGACTATGTAACCCTGTAACCCCTAGTATGCAAAGAAAACAACAAGTGGGAGAATGTTGGGTATGTGTTATATTCTTTGCACGAGTAGTAGTGTCTGAGCGTATGCGCCGAGCGCACGGGGCCTCTAGCCCCCCCCCTCGGGGGGTGCAGGGGGGCACTTACCTCGGGAAACATGACACCTACCTTGGGAAACGTGTCATGTATTTAGGTGGTTTTTTCGACACATGGTTTTCTATTTCCGGTTAAGGAATTAGGGTTTTGGACTAATCCAGGTCATTGGGTTAGGGTTTTGGATGCCGCTGGCTCCTATATGTATATTGTATTGTAAACAATGTAACATAATGAATGAATATAATATATGCTGGTTGTCCCAGTTTGGGTTTCCAGGGGAAAAATCTCCGTGTAATGTTTGTATTTTCCATTGTATCTTTTCTGTTCTTTTCTGAATATCTGTTTACAGTAGACATTGTACAAGGTTAGAATTTACAAATATTTGAACAATTCAAATGCTAAGCCATTGGATGAGATTTTAAAACCAGAACAACATGCTTAAAAATATTGAGAATTATAATGTTGAGGCTAGTGCTTCATACAATATTTCTAAAGAGAAGTTGGAGGGGCAACAATGTGAAAAAAATTGGTCCAGGAAGAAAATATCTAGCTCCAAGCCATGGCCTTAAGGACACTATTAAATATGAGAGTGATGCAGTAGTTTCAAATGATAAGGGTAGTTCATATAAAGCTTAGAATAGCTCAAGTAATGGTAGAGGGGGTGGAGACCATAAGAAGCTGAAAATAAATAGTGGACATGCTATAGATACATCTATGAAGAGGAAGAAATTTGGTCCTAATATAAATGATGAATCGATAAATGATGTTGTTGAAAACAGAAAGGAAGTTGTAGAGGAAAATGTGATAAAGACGATATTGACATATCCAAGTTTCCCTCATGGTATTCTTTTTAGATGTAAAGTAAAGAGAAATTACATGGAGGATCTGACCTATAACCTTGGTACTTCTAGAATCGAGGTAATTTCATTGAAGTACTTGTACAAAGAATTTGCATGGTTATTTGCCCGCATTATTGGTTTGGAATCTACTATGTTTGTATCAAGAAATGTTATATATTCTATGCATTGTGCTCTACATGAAAAATCCATCATTGATTGGGGTTATCTTATCTTAAGTGAAATGTCCTTCCAACTAAATAACCTAAAAAATACTCAAATGTTTTATATGACTTCTTACCTCATTTTCACAAAACATGTTGATTTAAAGTTGGAGCCAATCTATGCATGACATTCGGTCCTATAAAGACATAAATCTCAATACTATTTATACCCAGTTCGTAATAACTTCATTTTAGAATTCAAAAAGTTAATATTTGGACATAACACATCAAGGTTATCCATCGAAGCAACTGCTTTTCTCTATGGAAAAGGGGTTTATGAATTGTCCAAAGAATTTACTATAATTATATTGTTTGGTAGTAAGGAAAACATTTTTCTTTTACCATTTTAAACATCAGATAAACTCTTTGTGGGAGAAGTATGCAAACAATACAAGACTTGGGCCCACTTCTTCCATGACAAGAGGAAAACACAATTTATACCCTTACCATTGAAAGGTGGGAATTTCATTTTTAAGCACATAACTCACCTTAATGAATTGGCAGGACATCATGAACAACTGGGTTTGAAGGAAGCAAAATTTGTTGAAGGTTTTGAACCAAGCAACAAATTTACTACACATATGCAGTTAGTGGGGTATTCTTCACGCTTCACCAGAATTGAACAATTTTAAGAGGGTAGTGAAGATAAATTGGATCTCTAGGAATTAACAACCTACCAAATTTCAAACGAAACAGGAGAAATAAACAACATAAATGAAATACATAGACAACACGCCAGAGAAACTACAAGTCAAAACACCAATTCACCAACAACATACCAACAAATCACTCCATTGAGAATGAAGAATAGAACTGGTGGAATGGACTAGAAAAACATCAGTTGGAGGCTCAAATGACGGTGGAGATGAACATCCAACGAGGAAAAGTCTTGAAAAAACACACATTACATACACTCCTGTGAAAATAAAAAGAAATATATCATCAATAGAGTTAAATGCACCAGAAATCCAGGAAAGTCCCCATGCAATGGACATGGACGAGCTCATTGAAGAACCTGACTAGTTTACACAAAGGTTGTTAGAAACAAGAGAAATTTCTAAGGCTATAATAAACTAGGACCCCAAAATATTTGAAGAGGAATTGTCACTTTGCACCATGCGACATACAATCGTGAATCTAAGAAATCATTGTTGGAAAAAGTCAATATCAAGAATAAAAGGTCATCAAAACGATGAAAATCTTCAATTGATTTGGATGGAGTAGCACCATCCAAAATTGCAAACTTTCATGGAGCTAATAGAGAGGCATTAAAACAATCTGTTCTTAATATGGAAAAAAATAATTTAGAATTAAAGAAGAGGATAAAAGAATTGGAAGTTTCTTTGGTACCAAGACCATTATTTCAAGAACCTTTGAGTTCAATTCAACCTACACTTGAGTTAGAGGACATCCCAGAAAGCAGTACAAAGTACAAAGGTTCGTCAAGTTTATTGCAAACTGTAAGAAAATATGTTGGCGAGGCCATACAAAAGAGAATTGGTATAATTCAAGATATTTGGGAGCTTGCCCAAAGTATTGCTAGCTTTTTGTCCAGAATACATAATTTCAAAGAATACTTGCAAAAGAATATATTCAAGGATGATGGATTTTTTAAAGAAGCTATAAACACATTCTCATCCAAAGTCTCAAGCTTCAATGAAGCCTGAAGGAAGGAACAAAAACTTCCCTCACCTTACCGTATGAAACAGATCAATGCATGCTGGCTAAGGAGAATCAAGGAATTAAGAGAAATGATAAATGAAACTTATGTCTTAAGGAATAAGAAAAGTGATTTATTTCTTAAAATTGTTAGTCTTAATAAATAATTGAATGGTCTCAATTTGTTGATGGATACCATGATCCTGACCAAAGAATCATTAATGATAAAATTTAGTGCATTAAAAGATGCTTGGGCTAATGAAATTGCCGAAACTATATAATTTTCTGAATATTAAGTTGAAAAATGGTTAGTTCAGTATATCAACAAGAATGATGAAGTGGATGACACATTGCATCATTCGGATCTAGATTTGAGGGAATTTGAAAATCAATTGTTTGAAATTAGAACTAAGCATGAAATTACCGTGGCACCATTAAGGGAGTACATTGAGGAGTGGTTGAAAAATGTGTTAATCAAAATTATTGAAGACTAAGTCAGATCAAGTAGAAACAACGACACAAGAAATTGTTGCTAACCAGACAAAGACTCCACAACCAATGACATGTAATATAATTAACGATATTTCAAAAATCAAAATAACTTTGCCTTTTATGGAAGTGGTCAAAATACCACAACAAAGGGAAAATTTATTGAAGATACTAGATGATGCATATCCAAGAATGGAGGTTGAAGTTATAAATTCAAGACGACCACAAATCTATTATTCAACTAAACCCAAAGAAAAGGTTCCACCATTTTACATCACCATAGAGAATCATGAAGTCGTGTTTCAGAATTGTTTGATTGATAGTGGGGTTGCCAAAAACATTATGCCTTTATCAGTGATGCATGCACTCGGGATGGAATGTTCCAGATATTATGATATTGGTGAAAGAATTTAAGCTATTGACTCAAGAAAAGTTTCGGCTTACGGAGAGATTAAAGACTTTGTGCCAGGATAAGTGTAGCTTCTCATATCACAACTGTCTTCACTATTGTAGTAGTAGATATGCCTCCAACATATAGAATTGTCCTTGACATGGATTGGTCCTCAATGATTGGAGGTTATATCATGAATGATGGAAGTTGTATGATGCTTCCAAATAAAGATGGAATGATGGTAAGAGTTCCCAGAGAAGTTAGAAAACCCCTTTCTTTCAAAAAAAAGGAAAATGAATTGATGAGGAATTATCTTGGTGCTGGAATAGGAAACTATGTCGTCTTTGATTCATAACAGATATGCCCTCAAGTACAGACGAAATAAAAGGACTCTTTTCAAGGATACTAGAAAATGTCATTTGAAGGTGCATGTTTGAAGTCAGGAAATGGAGCAAGAAATTTTTTTAAAAGCCCTAAAGCTGTTACATATCCTCATGCCATAAGACTTGAATTTCCATGAATGAATAACGAAGCAGAATACAAAGCGTTAATTCAAGGTATGATCATTTCTATTCAAATGAAAATTGAAAACTTACTAGTCATTGGTGATTCAAAATTGATTATAAATCACATCAAAAGAAAGTATAAAGTGAAAAGGGAAAAATAGAAATGTTATGAAAAAAGAGTGTCAGACGTCATGCACTCTTTCAATTCTTTCAACATATCATTTATCCCTAGAGAGAAGAATAAAAAATCTGATGCATTGGCAGTTATTGCATCCTTGTTTAACATGGAAGACTTACAACAAGAAGGCACTTATCATGTGAAGACTATTTTTCGATCATCAATCCTAGATAATCAAGAACACTTATAAGTTTTTGAGAATGATGAACATGTGGTAAATTTTTCATAGATGATGACACCATAATTGAAATAGATCCATAAGAAAGTCAGAATTTGCAAGAAAAAATTCATGAGCAAAGTCAAAAACCTTCTTCAAAGAAATACATCAATTTGGAATCCCTCTTTACGAGAGATGATCAAACCAAAATTTCAAAACCAGTTGAAGATCCTTCTATTAGAAATGTTCAAGAAACACATAAGATAAACATTAGTACTCCTGAATCATCAAGGTATATAAACTTGGGTACTAGTTGTACTAAAGAAGAGAGGGACAAATACACTCAAGTTTTGAAATAATTTCAAGATGTGTTTTCATGGAGTTATAATGATTTAAAGGAATATGATAAATCATTATTCCAACATATCATACCTCTGAAAGAGGGGGCCAAACCTTTCAAAAAAATTTGAGAATAATAAACCCCAAGATAAATCCTTTGTTAAAAATAGAAATTGAGGAATTAGAAAAATATGGCATAATTTCTCCCATTAAGCATTTAGATTGGCTTTCAAATCCAGTAGTGGTTAGGAAGAAGACTGGTGAGATCCACTTGTGTGTCGATTTTAAAGATCTTAATAAAGTTAGTATAAATGACAATTACCCACGACCAAATATGGAAATGCTTCTTTGAGAAGTTACATGGTCTACACTAATGCCAATGTTAGATGGGTTTTCTGGGTACAATCAGGTTATTGTAGCTGAGGAGGATAGGCCAAAAAAAACATTTGCAACACCATGGGGAAATTATGCTTATATCGGAATTCCATTTGGATTAAAAAATGTAGGTGCAACCTTTCAGAGGGCCATGGATCACACTCTTAGAGATTTTGTAGGAAAATTCATGGCTGCTTATCAAGATGACTTCATTATCTATTCAAAATCAAGAGAGATACACCGCATACATTTTGGACAAGTTTTTGAGAAATGCAGAACATATGGAATATCATTGAATCCAAAGAAATGTTTATTTGTTGTAACATAAGGAAAGCTGTTAGGCCATGTTGTAAGCAAAGAAGGGGTATGCATTGATCTTGAAAGGATCAAAACAATAAATGACCTTAACCCTCCGACATAAAAAAAAAGGGAGTCCAATCTTTCTTTGGAAGGATAAACTTTGCAATATGTTTTGTTCCTAATTATGCTTCCATTGTTAAACCAATAAACAAGTTGATAAAGAAATATCAAGAATTTGAATGGACACCAGATATTCAAAAAACATTTACAGAAATTAAACTTGCCATTACTACCGCCCTAGTCCTTGTAAGTCCCGATTTTAACAAATAATTCATATTGTATTCCTTTGCTTCAAATGAAACCATTGCTTCGATTCTTACCCAAGAAAACCAGAAGCAATAAGAGTTACCAATTTCCTTTATGAGTAAAACATTGCATGATTATGAGTTGAAGTATTCTAATGTTGAAAAACAATCCCTTTCACTTGTGAAAGCAATTTCCCATTTCAGAACGTACATTCTTTCAAATCATGTCACTGCTTATGTTCCATATTCACCAGTTAAGATGCTTCTGAACAAACAACTCAAAGAAGGAAGATGGGCTAATTAGTTGACCAAGCTTCAAGAATATAATATAGAGATTAAACCATTGAAGGCTTTCAGAGGACAAGGTCTATGTAAATTCATGACAAGAATTGAAGCTGTAAATACTTCTTCTGCTGATGGACTTAACATTGTAATTCAAAAAACAAGTTTGGAGAAGTCTGAATGGTATAAGCACATAATATTTTATTTTAAATTAGGTCAATTTCCTCCAGAAATGTCTTCGAAGGAAAGAATAAATTTGAAAATGAAAATAAACAATTATGTTATGGTGTTTGGAGTTTTGTTCAGGAAATTTTTTGATGGTGTACTATTAAGAAGTTTGGATCACATCATAGCCATGAAAGTAATCCGAGAGTCCCACAAGGGGATCTGTGGGGGACATTTTTCACTAGTGATGACAACCCATAAAATCATTCGAGCTGGTTTTTATTGGCCAATGTTATTTAAAGAATCCTATTAATTCATTCAAAAATGCATCCCATGGAAAACTTTCTTAGGAAAAATGAAAAGGGATGCTATTACCTTACAAACATCTATGGTAGAGAAACCATTTACTCAATGGGGTTTAGATGTGATTTGTATGATAAATGCTAAATCTCGTAAGGGGCCCTCATATATTGTTACAACAACTGACTATTTTACAAAATGGGCTAGAAGCAACAGCTTTAAGAAATGCAAATTTAGATCAACTGATCCATTTCCTCAAAGAAAACATACTATCCATATCTGGTGTGCCATAAAAATTCATAACCGATAATGGTTCAATATTCATTGGATCTAAATTCACAAGATTCCTTGGTGAATATGGAATAATCATGGGTCAATCTTCTAATTACTACCCTCAAGGAAACATAATGTCAGAATCAACAAACAAGAAATTGATTCAAATTATCAAAAAAACTATTGAATCTAACCACAAGAATTGATATAAAAAATTGATAGATGCGCTCTGGTCAAGTCGAATTACTCCAAAAAAGGGAACTAGCCATTCTCCTTTCACTTTGGTATATGGGAAAAAACAAGACTACCCTTGCACATGGAGCTAAATGCATTGATGTTGGTCATGAATGATGACGAAGATGATAAAAAATAATCAATGCAAAGGAGATATAAGGAAACTCAAAAACTCAAGGAACAAAGAGAGTAGGTGTTATTAGAAATGAAAAAGAGGTAAGGAACAATTAAGAAGTATTTCGATAAAAGTGCAACCTTAAAGGATTTCCAAAAAACCCAGTTAGTTTTGATCTGGAAAACAACAAAAGAGAAACCATAATCCCACACAAAATTTGAAGCTCTTTGGATTGGCCCATACCAAATTGAAAAAACAATTGGTCATAATTCATACATACTCAAAGACATGAAGGGTGTAATTCATCCGTTTCCCATCAATGGGAAACATCTGAAGCATTTTTTTTGTTGTTTCCACATGAATCAAAAACCTTGTACACAATCTTTCTTGTACATATTTTTAGTCTGTTTTTCTTATTTTTGACTCCATGGACCAATGGAACATGATTCTCGATTCTTAGCAATCCATAGGGGGTCACTATCCTAGATTTGGATCTAGATGTTGATCCATATTTTTGATCAGTTTGGTGTTTTCATTTAGCCACTCTTAAGATTTCCCTTACCCTTTTCTTTGGTTATTTTCCTTTGTTTTCTTCTCTCCTATAAAAAATTTCTGAGCACTTAATCATTTTTCGAACGATGCAGAGAGGGCCAACACAAATATCAAATCCACAGGTCTGTAAGTCCATCATACTGTAGGTCCTCCTTCACACTATTAACATTTCTTATATTTTAGCTCCGAGTACCTTTTATTTCACTTTCACCTTTTATATTTAGTCATTTTTCAAAAATGCGGATTCAGAGCTGCATAACATTAGTGAAACTTTCTTGAATGCCCAGGTCCGTAACGCCTCGCTCACCAAAACACATTGCTCTTTTTTCCTTTTCCATTTTTTTGGATACTTAGTCAAATTTTCTACCAAAGTGGATGCAGATTCACATGCTTCCCATTAGTCTTTCGCTTGAGTTCTCATGTCCATAACTCCACAAGTCCACATCCCTCCTAAACACTTAACCATATTTGCAATCCCAATGTGGACTTCTTCACCCTTTCTCGAAGTCATGTTCACAAGCATGAGGTTCCGCAACTCCGCAACTTCGCATTTCCGTATTACGCATTTTGCACTTCCCATACATCATTTCACATCTTCATACTTAACATTTTTCATCCATCATAATATCACATCACCACTTCCCCATCACATTTATTATCCTCTCCACATCATCCGTCACTCATATAAATATAATGTTGTTATTAATGCATAACACATTGATTAAAGGTCACAATAAATCCAAATCTCATGGAAGCCGATTACATTGAAAGCATGATCCATGATTCATCGAGTTATCAAGGTAGTATGTGGTTGAATTTAATAAAAATCAAATATGCCAAGCTGTGTGTATCGACAATAGTGCCACATTTTGTCAAAAGCTGAAAAGGATGTCTGGAAAGAAAAATGAGTTGTTTTGTGGAGATACACTGAATACATTGGGTCGTGTAGATCAATAGTTCTAGTGGTCCAGGGAATATAAGTACTATAAGGCTCTTTGATCGACCAAAAAAATAATGAACCTAATCTGGACCTCAGGAATAAGATTAGGTGGATGTGTTTCGGAGGTGATTGACATGAAGGAGATTTTTCAATGGTGCATAGATAAATTCATTTCTGAACGAAGAAGAATTAAGATGCAAGGTCATCAACCCATTTCTCTAGCTGCTTCAACATTCTCCAAAATGCTAAGATTTCCCGTGCCAAATATGCGATTCAAGAGCGAAGAAGCCTACAAGTTTTTGAAACATATAAAGGAGGAAAAAAACTTTTGAGCAATTACTTGGAGGATCCAACCTGTAACCCTGGTACTTCCAAAATCGAGGTAATTTCATTGAAGTACCCATATAGAGAATTTGCATGGTTATTTGCTCGCATTATTGGTTTGGAATCTACTATGTTTGTATCAATAAATGTTATATATGATATGCATTGTGCCCTGCATAAAAAATCCATCATTGATTAGGGTTATCTTATCTCAAGTGAAATTTCCTTCCAACTAAATAACCTAAAAAAGACTCAAAATTTTTATATGACTTCTTACCTCATTTTCGCCATTGCTTATGGCCATGTCTTTGAAGACTTGCCATGGGAAAAACATGTTGATTTTAAGTTGGAGCCATTCTATGCATGGTATTCAATCTTATACAAACATAAAGCTCAATATTGTTTCTACCCAGTTCACAATAACTTCATTTCAGAATTCAAAAAATTAATATTTAGATAGAACACATCAAGGTTATCCCTGGAAGCGTCTTCTTTTCTCTCTGGAAAAAGGGTTTATGAATCATCCAAAGAATTTACTATAGTTAGATTATTTGGTAGTAAGGAAAAACATTTTCTTTTACCATTTTATACATTAGACAAACTCTTTGTTGGACAAGTATGCCTTCAATACAAGACTTGGGACCACTTATTCCATGACAAGAGGAAAAAGCGATTTATACCCTTACCATGAAAGTTGTGTTAAAATTTTCACTTACTACTTATGTCAAACACTTAATAAACACTAATTTCAACCTCCAATAAAATTCAACTATAATGCAATAAACTTAACAACATTCAACAATGACTTATGAGCAAAAATACAATTACTAAGAAAAATGAATTTTAGCAGCGGAAATAGATGAACAATATACAAAAATCATTCATACATTTGGCAAGTAGATTTTTGGGCCAAGCCCGTGGAAAAACCCACAAGGGGAAAACCAACAAATGAGAAATTTTATTATGATCTCATAAAGAATAATTCTAGAAATTACAATAGTACTTTTCATCCAATTAAATGCACTATAGTTATCTCAAATATTGTGCCTGTCACCTAGAAATATGTGCCAACCTTCCTTGATTTTTGTGCCTGAGTTTCTATATGGTTGTACAACCTTCTCCCTCAAAAAATCATGCTTCAAAATATGTGATAGAGTTCTGTTCATACAATACTTTGTACATATTTATTACATCAACAACCCACCTTGATTTCTGTGCCAAATGCACCTCGATTTTTGTGCCAAATCTCAACCTCAATTTCTGTGCACAGTTGTAGCTATATGGCTAGCAAAATAAATGTTATATGGCCTTCAAAAATCTGCAGTATGGACTATAATTAACGCTAAAAGTTACCTTGGGATTCATGCCACCTTCTTGTCTTGGAAAGTGTGCCCTAATTGCTGCAACTAATTTCCTCTCTTCTTCTCCAAGCTCTTCTTTCAAAATGTCTCATTGAATAATGATGCCCATCTCTCTAAAAATCATTTTATAAACTCATTAATGAATAGCTACCCTAACGATAGATATCAATGGTCAATATTATATCTTGCTCCTCACGATCTAACAATCACAACTTAATCTCTCATTGAGATCACTCAAGTCACTTAAGTTACTCAAACTTTATAAAGTCACTTTTTTTCATTAAATAATAAAAGACCCTAACTTTATAAAATCACTTTATAAAGTCACTTTAACTTTATAACGTAAAGTTAATATTCCTAGAGAGACACTTTTAATGTTCGCCCCATGTTAGGCATTATAACATGAAGAAGACCTTCCAAGCTATAAACTCTAACACTCCGTCTTAGTGAGGGAGGTACTTCTAGAACCTCTACCACCTCCTAGATCTATCTTCAAGATCAATACTCTGTTCACAGAAGCTGCTCCCTCTGACTCTATAGCCCATCTCACTTCTTTCCTTGGAATTTTACCCGAAGACATGTGCCAATCACCTATGCTATCAGAAATCACCTCATCCTCCTGAGCATCCTCCAATGCCATTTCATACCAACTTTGTTTCCTGACTGAACTGGATGAAGTCTCACACCCAACTATCTATGGCATTACCATTGAGCATGAAATCCAACTGGACTCTCTATCTACAAGCTGTCCCAGAAACTTGTACATCCTTCCGTCTCAAATTCCAAGCACTTGTGCTGCATTCAGGATCTCTCTCAATGAATAGATAGCTACTCATCCATTGAAAAATAGGACCACATACCCATCGTCCTCCAGAGCTGACACTGAGAGTAAGTTTATTCTCAGTTTTGGTACTAGTAAAACTCTGGCCACCTCCAGATATCTTTCTGACTCCAGCTGAAATCTAACCCATCCAAACCCCTCCATTTCATGCGTGGTGTCAAACCCACTATCCACATGCATGTCTGAGTCGATATCTGTAATACTCAGGAACATTTCTCTTGTCCTAGTCATATGAAGAGATGCCCCGCTGTCCAAAAACCATGCACCTGTGTCCTCACACTCTGCAACACTGCTACACGAGATATAACTCACTAAGGAGAATTCCTTCTCGAACTGCTTGACAAACTCATCTGTTGCAACTGATGCAACAACATCTTCTTCCTTCTCAACTTTCTTTTTATTTGGACAGTGACCTACATAGTGGCCAAACTTCAGACAATCAAAGAATTTCGCTTTGCTCATGTCATTCTTCTTGCCTTTTCTCTTTGTTGCAAGAGATACATTTTCCTCATCATTACCATTTGATGAAATCCCTTGTACATATTATCTTCGAGTTTCCTCCTGAATGAAATCATCTGAAAGACGATCCCACTTGGGCATATTTTATCTTGCAACAATACCCTCAACAAAGATAGCCCATTGATTGGTCACACCATTCAAAGCATTCCTCACAAGTTCATTGTCAACAATAACTTCCCCAAGAACACCTAGTTCATCTCTAACCTTAGTTATCTTGGTAAGATAGGTGGCAACATTTTCAATCTTGGTCATTTTTACGCCTTTCAGTTTTTCCATCAATACCATTCTCTGTTTTTTATTGAAACTTTGGTAGAATTTAGTTAAGGACTCTCACATCTCATAGGCATTGGATTCACCTGTCACATGTGGAAACACATGGTCCTTTATGGAATCGAGGATGATTCTTTTAGCCTTGATATTCTTCTTGGTGTATGCGACCAAAAGAGTAACATGTGTAGGAATTGTCACATGATTTGTTTGTGTGTTGTTCACAATGTCCCATAACTCACACTTCTGTAGAAGAAACACTATCCTCTCTTTCCATGGGATAAAATTTACAGCCCCATCCAATCTATCCTCAAACCTGAAACCTGCAACCATCTTTCCCACTTCCTTCTTCCAAGAAAATACCCCTGCAAACACTGCAATCTAAGTGCCAAAAATCTCTATGAACTCTGCAAATATCTTTCATCATGTTAGTCAAACGGTTTTATAGTGTACTCTACAATTCCCTTGCAACACTTTTTTCAAATAGTTTGATCTTCCCACTGAACCTCATATCCCAAGCTATGATACCATGTTAAAATTTTCACTTATGACTTATGTCAAACACTTAGTAAACATTGATTTCAACCTCTAATAAACTTCAACTATAATGCAATAAACTTAACAACATTCAACAATGACTTACGAGCATAAATACAATTACTAAGCAAACTACAATTTAGTAGCGGAAATAAATGAGTATTTGACAAGAATCATTCATACATTTGAAAAGTAGATTTTAGGGCCAAGCCCATGTAAAAACCCACAAGGGGGAAAACAATTCAATGAGAATTTTTATTATGAGATCATAAAGAATAATTCTAGAAATTACAGTAGTACTTTTCATCCAATTAAATGCATTGTACTTATCTCAAATACTGTGCCTGTCACCTAAAATATGTGCCAACCTTCCTCGATTTCTATGCCTGAGTTTCTATATGGTTATACAACCCTCTCCCTAAAAAAATCATGCCTCAAAATCTATGCCAGTTCTGTTCATAAAGTGCCATGTACAGATTTATTACAACAACAACCCACCTCAATTTTTGTGCCAAATGCACCTCGATTTTTGTGCCAAATCCCAACCTCATTTCCTGTGCACAGTTGTAGCTGTATGGCCATCAAAATAAATGTTGTATGGACTTCAAAAATCTGTAGTACGTAATGTAATTAATGCCGAAAGTTACCTTGGGATTCATTCCACCTTCTTGTCTTGGAAGTGTGCCCTAACTGTTGTAACCAATTTCCTCTCTTCTTCTCCAAGCTCTTCTCTCAAAATGCTTCATTGAATAATGATGCCCATCTCTCTAAAAATCCTTTTATAAACTCATTAATGAATAACTACCCTAACCATATATCTCAATGGCCAATATTATATATTGCCTCTCACGATCTAATGATCACGACTTAATCTCTCGTTGAGATCACTTAAATCACTTAAGTGACTCAAACTTTATAAAGTCACTTTTATTCATTAAATAATAAAAGACTCTAACTTTAAAAAATCACTTTAACTTTATAACATAACGTTAATATTCTTAGAGAGACACTTTTAATGTCCACCCCATATTAGGCATTATAACATGAAGAATTCCTCTCGAGCTATAAACTCTAACAAGTTGGGAATTTCATTGTTAAGAACATAACTTGCCTTAATAAATTGGTGACATATCATGAATAGTTGGGTTTGAAAGAAGCAAAATTTGTTGAAGGTTTTGACCAAAACAACAAATTTACTACACATATGCAGTTAATGGGGTATTCTTCACACTTTACCAGTACTGAACAATTTCAAGAGGGTGGCAAAGATAACTTGGATTTCCAGGAATTAACGGTCTACCAAATTTCAAACGACATGGGTGAAAAAAACAACACAAATGAAAGACATAGAAAACATGACAGAGGAACAAGAAGTCAAAACCCCAATTCACCAACAACATCCCAAAGAAGTAGTCCATCGAGAATGAAAAACAGAACCGATGGAATGGATACTAGAAAAACATCAGTGGGAGGCTCAAATGACAGTGGAGATAAAGACCCACCAAGGTAAAGTCTTGAAAAAACACACATTAAACACACCCCTGTGAAAAGAAAAAGAAATATATCATCAACAGAGTTAAACACACCAAAAATGTAGGAAAGTCCCCATGCAATGGACATGGACGAGGTCATTGAAGAACATTGCCAGTCTGACAAATGTTGTTAGAAACAGGAGAAATTGTTGATGCTATAATAACCCAGGATCCCAAAATATTTGAAGAGCAATCCTCACTCTGCACCATGCAACATACAATCGTGAAACTAAGAAAGAATTGATGGAAAAAGTCAATACCAAGAATAAAACGTCATCAGAACGATGAAAATATTCAATTGTTTTGGATGGAGTGGAACCATCCAAAATTGTTCATGGAGCTACTCGAGAGGCATTAAAACAATCAGTTCTTAATAGGGAAAAAGAGAATTCAGAATTAAAGAAGATGATAAAAGAATTGGAAGTTGCTTTGGTACCAGGACCATTATTTCCAAAACCTTTGAGTTCAATTCAACTTACACTTGAGTTAGAGGACATCCCAGAAAGGAGTACAAAACACAAAGGCTTGTCAAGTTTATTGCAAGTTGTATGAAAATATGTTGGTGATGCCATACAAAAGAGAATTGATATAATTCAAGAGATTTGGGAGCTTGCCCAAAGTATTGCTATCTTTTCGTCCAGAATACAAAATTTAAAAGAATACTTGCAAAAGTATTTGGAAAACAATGAAGGATTTTTGAAGGAAGTTGTAAACACATTCTGAGCCAAAGTCTCAAGCTTAAATGAAGCCCGAAGAAAGGAACAAAAACTTCCCTCGCCTTACAGTATGAAACAAATCAATGTTTGCTCGCTATGGATAATCAAGAAATTAAGAGAAATGATAAATGAAACTGATGTCTTAAGGAATAAGAAAAGTGATTTATTTCTTAAACTTGTTAGTCTTATTAAAGAATTGAATGGTCCCAATTTATTGATGGATACCATGATCCTGACCAAAGAATCTTTAACGAGACAACTTAGTGCATTAAAAGTTGCTTGGGCTAATGAATTTACCGAAGCTATAAAATTTTCTGAAGATGAAGTTGAAAAATCATTAGTTTGGTATATCAACAGGAATAATGAAGTGGATGACACATTGCATAAAGCGGAGCTATATTTAAGGGGATTTGAAAATCAATTGTTTCAAATTAAAACTAAGCATGAAATTACTGTGGCACTGTTAAGGGAGTACATTGAGGAGTGGTTGAAAAAGGTGTTAATCAAAATTACTGAACCAAAAAATTAAGAAACAATTACATCAGTTATGCCATTTCAACCAAAACATACACCTATAAAGGACCCAACTGCAAGAAAGTAAAGGACGAGATCTCTCCATCACAGTGAGTCGAACATTAACTTTACCCTTTTAGTTTTCCCTACATTCATTTCTGCTACAATCATTTGTCATATTTCCTTTGTCTTCTCGATATTTTGTGAGATTTAGGCTGATTCTTGGTTGTCCTTATTTTATCTTACATGTCTTTTCACTTTATGGTCCACGAGAGCCCTATCCTAGTCCTCTTTGAAGGACGAATGAATTTTCTTTTCTTTAAAGACATTTTCCTTTGTATTTAAAGACTTAATTTTATTTTAAGACTCCAAGAGAGCTACTTGGGATACCACATTACTGTATTCTCAAAGACTTTGATCTGAAGCTTGAGTTTCCAATTTTTTTATCCAACATAATCTTTTTGGTGCTTTATGGAATGATAATTTAAAGTTTTAATCTAATTGCGGTCCATTTTCTGTTCTTTCTATTCAGAGATATTGTTCAATGTTTTGATGAATGTTGTGATGGATATATCTGTCCCTTATCTTTTATGTGCATCTTATCTATTTACATTGTAAATATTGTACATATGAGTTTCTTTTAAAACAGTTGGTCGCAATCTCAAGTGTTGTTTTTCTTTGAATGTGAATATAAATATTAAGTCTAGTCATTCTCGGACTTTGTTTTATTTTATTTTCATGGAATTATAAGAAAAAGAGGAACACCACCTCTCTAAAAACGCAGGAGGATTTATATATTCGTGAGGTTGACCTTAAGACTGTGAAATAGTATTTTAGATCAATAGTTTGGAGACCATACCGGGGAGAGAAAAATGATGGTTTCGTAGACCATAATTTATGACTCAACCTAACCCGAATCAACCAAATTTGCAAATTGGTCTTGGAAATCAACATAACATGTTACATCAATTGTATAATATTACAATAACACTAGCCATGACCCGAGCATAATTAGAAAATTTGTGGGAAATTCTTGCTCGTGAAGAAGAAAGAGAGATTGCAAGAAGACAATGACAAAGGGTTGGAAATTGAGAAAAAGACTGGAAACACATAAAGGACCAATAACAAGAAGTAGAAGTAAACAACTTTGAAATATTGAAGTTTGGGAAAGTTCTAAAATTAAGATAAGAGAAATCCAAAGGATGGGTGACAAAGAAGAAATAAGAGATGAAATTACTGAAAATTGAGAAGAAATAAGAAATGAAATCCCTTAAAAATCGAGAAATACAAAGAATCCCATGAAGAAGGGTTAGAAATAGTCCACTTAACCTTTTTGGGGAACATCATCAGTTACCTACTCTTCCACAAGGAATCTTACCATTATTTTCACGAGATAGAGTAATGGACATAGTAACGAGAGATTAACGAATTTTCCTGGATAAGTGCAAGTCCTCATATTACAACCGTTTTCACTATTGTAGTAGTAGATCTACCTCCAATACATGGAGTTGTCCTTGGAAGTGATTGGTCCTCAATGATTGGAGCTTATATCATGAATGATGGAAGCTGTATGATGTTTCCAAATAAAGATGGAATGATGGTAAGAGTTCCCATAGAAGTAAGAAAACCCTTTTCTTTTAGAAAAAAATAAAATGAATTGGTGAGGAATTATCTTGATGCTGTAATAGGAAACCATGCTGTCTTTGATTAAGAACATATATGCCCTCAAGAACAGACAAAAGAAAATGACTCTTTTCAAGGATACTAGAAAATGTCATTTGATGGTGCATGTTCCAAGCCAGGAAACAGAGCAGGAATCATTTTCAAAAGCCCCAAAGCTATTACATATCATCATTCAATAATACTTGAATTTCCATGCACCAATAATGAAGAGAAATACAAAGCGTTAATTCAAGGTATGATAATTGCTATTCAAATGAAAATAAAAAACTAAGTAGTCACTAGTGATTCATAATTGATTATAAATCACATTAGAAGAAAATATAAAGTCAAAAGGGAAAAAATGAAATGTTATGCCAAAATAATGTCAGAGCTCATCTACTCTTTCAATTCTTTCAACATATCATTTATCCCCATAGAAAAGAATAAAAAAGCTGATGCATTGGTGGTTACTGCATCCCTGTTTAACATAGAAGACTTACAACAAGAAGTCACTTATCATGTGAAAACTATTTTTCGACCATCAGTCCTAGATAATCAAGAACACGTACAAGTTTTTGAGAATGATGAACAAGTGGTAATTTTTTTCACAAATGATGACGCCATAACTGAAGTAGATCCAAAATAAATTCATAATTTGCAAGAAAAAACTCACGAGTAAAGTAAAAAACCTTCTTCAAAGAAATACATCAATTTGTAATCCCTCTTTATGAGAGATGATCAAACCAAAATTTCAAAACCACTTTAAGGGCCTTCTGTTAGAAATGTTCAAGAAACACATAAGATAAACATTGGTACTCCTGAATCACCAAGGTATATAAACTTGGGTACTAGTTGTACTAAAGAAGAGTGGGACAAATACACTCAACTTTTCAAAGACTTTCAATATGTTTTTGGATGGATTTATAATGATTTAAAGGAATATGATAAATCAATATTCCAACATATTATACCTCTAAAAGAGGGGGCCAAACCTTTCAAACAAAAGTTGAGAATAATAAACCCCAAGATAAATCCTTTGGTAAAAATAGAAATTGAGAAATTAGAAAAAGCTGGCATAATTTCTCCCATTAGACATTCAGATTGGATTTCAAATCTAGTAGTGGTTAGGAAAAATACTTGTGAGATCTGCTTGTGTGTTGATTTTAGGGATCTTAATAAAGTCAATATAAAGGAAAATTACCCACTACCAAATGTGGAAATGCTTCTTCAATAAGTTACAAGGTCTGCACTATTGTCAATGTTAGATGGGTCTTCAAGGTACAATTATTTTATTGTAGCTGAGGAGGATAGGCCAAAAACAACATTTATAACACCATGGGGAACTTATGCTTATATCAAAATGCCATTCAGATTAAAAAATGCAGGTGCAATCTTCTAGAGGGCCATGGATCACACTTTTAGATATTTTGTAGGAAAATTCATGGATGATTATCAAGATGACTTAACTATCTATTCAAAATCAAGAGAGATACACTTGAGATAGATTTTCGAGAAATATAGAACATATAGAATATCATTGAATCCAAAGCAATTTTTATTTGCTGTAAAAAAAGGGAAGTTGTTAGGCCATGTTGTAAGAAAAGCAGGGATATACATTGATCCTGAAAAGATCAAAGCAATAAATGACCTTAACCCTATGACATCAAAAAAGGGAGTCCAATATTTCTTTGGAAAGATAAAATTTGTAAGACAATTTGTTCTTGATTATCCATCCATTGTTAAACCCATAAACAAGTTGCTAAAGAAAGATCAAGAATTTGAATGGACACTAGAAATTCAAAAAGCATTTACATAAATTAAACTTGCCATTACTACCACCCTGGTCCTTGTAAGTCCTAATTTTGACAAAGAATTCATATTGTATTCCTTTTCTTCAGATGAAACCATTGCTTCGATTCTTACCCAGAAAAACTAGAATCAAGAAGAGTTACTGATTTCCTTTATGAGTAAAAAATTGCATGATTATGAGTTGAACTATTCAACTGTTGAAAAACAAGCCCTTTCACTTATGAAAGGAATTGCCCATTTCAGAATGTACATTCTTTCAAATCATGTGATTTCTTATGTTCAATATTCACCAGTTAAGATGCTTTTGAACCAACCACTCAAAGAAAGAAGATGTGCTAATTGGTTGTCTAAGCTTGAGGAGTATGATATAGAGATTAAACCATTGAAGGATGTCAGAGGATAAGGTATATGTAAATTCATGACATAAATTGAAGCTGTAAATACTTCTTCTACTGATGGATTTAACATTGTAATTCAAGAAACAAGTTTGTAGAATTCTAAATGGTATAAGCACATAATGTTTTATTTAAAATTAGGTCAATTTACTCCAGAAATGTCTTCGAAGGAAAAAATAACTTTGAAAATGAAAACAAACAATTATGTCCTGGTGTCTGGAGTACTGTTCAAGAATTTTTTTGATGGTGTACTATTAATATGTTTGGATCACATCAGAGCCATGAAATTAATCCAAGAGTCCCACAAGGGGGTCCGTGGGGGATATTTTTCACCATTGGAGACAACCCATAAAATTATCCGAGTTGGTTTTTATTAGCCAACGTTATTTAAAGACTCCAATGAATTCATTCGAAAATGCATCCCATGTCAAAATTTCTTAGGAAGAATGAAAAGGGTTGCTATTCATTTACAAACATCTATGGTAGAGAAACCATTCATTCAATGGGGTTTAGATGTGATTGGTCTGATCAATCCTAAATCTAGCAAGGGGAACTCATATATTGTTACAACAACTGACTATTTTACAAAATGGAAAGAAGAAACAACTTCAAGAAATGCAAATTCAGACCAACTGATTCATTTCCTCAAAGAAAACACACTATCCAGATTTTTTGTTCCAAAAACATTCATAACCGATAATGGTTCAATATTTATAGGATCTAAATTCACAAGATTCTATGGTGAATATGGAATAGTCATGGGTCAATCTTGTAATTACTACCCTCAAGGAAATGGAATGGAAGAATAAAAAAACAAGACATTGATTCAAATTATCAAGAATACTATTGAAGCTAACCACAAGAATTGGCATAATAAGTTGATAGATGTGCTATGGGAAAGTCAACTTACTCCAAAAAAAGAAACATGAGATTCTCCTTTCACTTTGGTATAAGGGAAAGAAGCAAGACTACCGTTGCACATGGAACTGAATGCATTGCGTTGGCCGTAAATGATGATGAATATGATAAACAATCACCAATGCAAAGGAGATATAATGAACCTCTACAACTTGAGGAAGAAAGAGAGCAGGCGGTATTAACAATGAAAAAGAGGCAATAAACAATTAAGAAGTATTTTCGATAAAAGTGCATCCTCAAAGGATTTCCAAAAAGACCAATTAATTTTGCTCTGAAATAAAACAAAAGAGAAACCATTGTCCCACGAAAAATTTGAAGCTCTTTGGATCAGCCCATACCAAATTGAAAAAATAATTGGTCATAATTCATACATACTCAAAGACATGAAGGGTGTAATTTAGTCGTTGCCCATCAATGAGAAACATCTGGAGCATTTTTTTTCTGTTGATTACCCATCAGTCAGAAACCTTGTACATAGTATTTATTAGACATATTTTTAGTTTGTTTTTGTTTTTTTGACTCCATGGCCCAATGGAACATGATTCTTGGTTCTCAACAACCCACAAGGGGTCACTGTCCCACATTTGGAGCCAGATCTTGATCCATATTTTTGATTAGTTTCATGTTTTCATTTAGACAGTCTTAGGATTTCCCTTACCCTTTTCCTTGCTTATTTTCCTTTATTTTCTTCTCTCCTATCAAAAATTTCTGAGCACTTAATAAATTTTCAAACGATGCGGAGCAGGCCAACACAAATCTCAAATCCACAGGTTTGTAAGTCTGTCATAGCATAGGTCCACCTTCACGCTATTAACATTTCTTATATTTTTAGCTTCAAGTACCTTTTAATTCACTTTCACCTTTTATACTTAGTCATTTTTCAAAAATGCAGATTCATAGCTGCATAACATTAGTGAAACTTTCTTGAATTCCCATGTCCGTAACCCCACACTTACCAAAACACATTGATCTTTTTTCCTTTTCCATTTTTTTGGATACTTAATCAAATTTTCCACCAAAGAGGATGAAGATTCACATGCTTCCCATTAGTCTTTCGCTTGAGTTCTCATGTCCGTAACTCTGCAAGTCTGCATCCCTCCTAAACACTTAACCATATTTGCAATCCCAATGCATACCTCTTCACCCTTTCCCAAAGTCATGTTCACAAGCATGTAGGTTCGCAAGTCCACAACTCCACATTTCCATGCTACGCATTTCACACTTCCCATACATCATTTCTCACCTTCATACTTAACATTTTCCGTCCATCATAATATCACATCACCACTTCCCCATCATATTTATTATCCCCTCCATGTCAGCCGCCACTCGTATAAACATAACATTGTTATTAATTCATAACACATCGATTAAAGGTCACAATAAATCCAAATTTCATGTAATCCGATGACATTGAAAGCATGATCTATGATTCATCGATTTATCAAGGCAATACATGGTAGAATTTAATAAAATCAAATATGCCAAGCTATAAGTATCGATAGTATCACCACCTTTTGTCAAAAGCATACAAAACGGTCAGGAAAGAAAAAAGAATTGTTTTGTGGAGATACATTGAATACATTGGGTCATGAAGATCAATAGTTCCTATGGTCCAGGGAATATAAGTACTATAAGGTTCTTTCATCGATCAAAAAAAAAATGAACCTAATCTGGACCTCTGGAATAACATTAGCATGATGTATTTCGGAGGTGAATTACATGAAGGATATTGTTCAATGGTCCACAGATAAATTCATTTCTGAATGAAGAATAATTCAGATGCAAGGTCATCAACCCATTTCTCTATCTCCTTCAACATTCTCCAAAATGCTACGAATTCTTGTGCTGACTATGCGATTCAAGGGCGAAGAAGCCAATGAATTTCTGAAGCAACATAAAGAAGGAAACAAAATTTTGAAAAATTACTTGTAGGATCCAACCTGTAACCTTAATACTTATAGAATCGAGGTAATTTCATTGAAGTACCCATACAAAGAATTTGCATGGTTGTTTTCCCGCATTATTGGTTTGGAATCTACCATGTTTTTATCAAGAAATGTTATATATGTTATGCTTTGTTCCCTGCATGAAAAAGTCGTCATTGATTGGGGTTATCTTATCTCAAGTAAAATTTCCTTCCAACTAAATAACCTCAAAAAGACTCAAAATTTTTATATGACTTCTTACATCATTTTTTCCATTTCTTATGGCCATGTATTTGAATACTTTCCATGGGGAAAACATGTTGATTTTAAGTTGTAGCTAGTCTATGCATGGTATTCGGTGCAATGCAAACATGAATCTCAACACCGTTTATACCTAGTTCATACTAAATTCATTTCATAATTCAAAAAGTCAATATTTGGATAGAAAACATCAAGGTTATCCCTGGAAGCAATTTCTTTTCTCTCTAGAAAAGGGGTTTATGAATTGTTCAAAGAATTTACTGTAATTAGATTATTTGGTAGTAAGGAAACGCCTTTTCTTTTACCATTTTATACATTAGATAAACTCTTTGTCAGAGAAGTATGCAGGAAATACAAGACTTAGGCCCACTTCTTCCATGACAAGAGGAAAAAACAATTTATACCCTTACCATGGAAAGTTGGAAATTTCATTGTTAAGCAAATAAATCACCTTAATGCATTGGTTGGACATCATGAACAACTGGGTTTGAAGGAAGAAAAATTTGTTGAAGGTTTTGACCCTGACAAAAAATTTACTACACATATGTAATTAGTGGGGTGTTCTTCACACTTCACCAGAATCGAACAATTTCAAGAGGGTGGTAGAGATAACTTGGATCTCTTGGAATTAGCCGACTACAAAATTTCAAATGACACGTGAGAAATAAACAAAATAAATGAAAGACATAGACAACATGACAGATAAACAACAAGTCAAAAACCCAATTCTCCAACAACATCCCAAAGAAGCTCTCCATCGTGAATGAAGAATAGAACCAATGGAATGGATACTAGAAAAACATCAGTTGGAGGCTCAGATGACGATGGAGATAAATATCCACTGAGGAAAAGTCTTGAAAAAACACACATTACATACACTCCTGTGAAAAGAAAAAGAAATATATCATCAATAGAGTTAAACTCACACCAGAAATCCAGGAAAGTCCCCATGCAATGGAAATGGATGAGCTCGTTGAAGAACCTGGTTGGTCTGCACAAAGGTTGTTAGAAATAAGAGAAATTTCTGATCTATAATAAACTAGGATCCCAAAATACTTGAAGAGGAATGTGTCACTCTGCACCATGCGGTATACAATCGTGAAACTAAGAAATTATTACTAGAAAAAGTCAATACCAAGAATAAAAGGTCATTGGAACGATGTAAATATTCAATTGATTTGGATGGAGTAGCACCAT
>ML824820.1:51552-64561 GCA_009831015.1 Picea engelmannii | reverse complement strand
GGATTCACATGGATGCACATGAATATATATGAGAAACTTTGCAAATTTGTGTATAATGGTTTGGATTCACATGGATGCACATGAATATGTATTTGTTTTTCAAAAATTTGAATATTTTATGTATTTTTAGTGACCGGTTTTTTCCGGTTCCGGTTCGGTTCCGGTTTTTGGGGTCGACTGGTTCAGTTCTTGTAACTATGATCCTAACATCAGTACATGATGTACTAGCATTAGCATAGTTGTTATTCCCTCTCTGTACATTCAAGAGCTTGATAGACACCCATTATGATTAAAACTAGATGAGTACACAATATGTAGAAACCAATGCGATTAGTTCCAAGAGGGGGACCTATGAATTAAGGTATTGCTCAGTATTGGTTGTGGGAATACGACGAGTCCTATATATGATCGACAACACATGACTAGAAAACATTAACCAACATATAAGAACTCATTCCCTTTAAGGACTTAGAAGCTATTCACACCTTCTTTTAGGTGTTCTACCTAACATTCACAAGCATATCATGGACTCATTGACAATTCTAATGCTTGTTTCGGAAGTTGATAATTCACCCTTCAAACTAAATGGTCTCAAACCACTAGTTTAAATTGTAGACTAGTGATTGCTTGCAAGCACCATGGTGGCATGTAGCTCCTAAGATAGGAGTCCTATACAATTAAGTTTTAAAATTTAAATATTCAACCTTAGCTTGGACTACCTTGTGATTACTGTTGAGTTTTCACTATGGTTTAGCTCAAGTATGAGGTTTAATTAATTTTATCATTAGCATGAACTGAACCATAACTACTGCAACAATACATTAGCTAACTGCAGTAAACCAAGATCACAAGAAGAATAACCATGCACAAGAACACAAGAAGTATCTTGGGAAACCCTTCTCAACAAGGGAAGAAAACACAGCCAATCCTTTGTTATATTCTTCAAGAGAAAGACCTCCCACACCATCACCAAACCTAGCACACGAGGGGGTGTTGTAATTCTCATAATTTCAGACCACAACTTCTGAAATCATGAGATGACACAATGATAAGTGTGTTTCCTCAATGGGGAAATCACCTTTATTTATATTAGACTGGACACATCAAAAGTGTTGTCTATTGGCACAACAGGGCCGACCTCAATAACTCAGAATATAATTAATAATTACAATATTAATTATCTTTCACTTTATGGTGGGGCCGGCATGTACCCTTTACATCACAATTAGGGTTACAAGTAAATCTAACTCTTAGAAAATATAGCAAGGGATCTCACACACCCACTAGTGCTCAACCACTAGGGGCATGTCTACCTATGCTCAGCCACAGGGATGTCCAAGTCAACAGATCTCTATCTCACTGCGTCTCACAGGAGAATCATCTGGACACACACTCACTAGTGCTCAACCACTAGGATCACGTCCACCTGTGCTCAGCCATAGGGACGTCCTACTCAATAGATCTCTATCTCACTGCGTCTCACAGGATAATCATTTGGAGTACTACATCGTCTCAACTCTCTACACAGAGGAGAACAGTAAACCCATCACATGGGCTCCTTCACCCCTCACAGGGGTACACATCGTTTCATCTCAAACGACACACCCATCTCATGGGCATCTTCCCTTCTCAGGGGTACACAACGTTGCATCTTCGTCTCAGAGAGAATGACACAGACACACCCAGCTCATGGGCATCTTCTCTACACAGGGGCACACAATGCTCCATCTCCGTCTCAAAGAGGAACTACACACCCATCTCATGGGCACACCCAACTCATGGGCTTCCTCACCCCACATAGGGGCACACAACATTCCATCTCCGTCTCAGAGAAGAACAACACACCCATCTCATGGGCACACCCAACTCATGGGCTCTCTCACAGGCCAACTCACTCAGTCTGTGTCTTGGAGGATGTCTCACGCAGCTGTAATCATCAACAATTACATCTATTTCAAAATAAGCTCGCAAATATAAATACCTAGTACACATTATTAGTTCACATGATGGGCCCCGACTTAACCTTATTATCTTTATGGGAGGTTCTTAAGTCTAGGGTTATCATTTTATGTTGTATATACATGCATATCAATGTTATAGAGGGCCTCAAGTCATAACCAAATGCATAATACAGAATGTTACCACTATATTGAAAGGAAATAATACAAATGCAAGAGAAAATAAAATAGTTAGTTTACTGTCACTCAAAACCATAAACCCTACTCTGATCATGCTTTTTTATGTCCAACCAGCAAATTGAATTTGAAAACAATGTCAAGTCAACGTCAAAACATGCAAGAGAAGAAAACATCACCTTAATATTGTGGATCATTTGCTTAAACCTTTAGTATTTTTTGAGTGTAAAATTTTATCAATTGAACAAGGTCTCCCTCCTTTGTTAGAGGGAACTTTGAATTAAACCATAGGTTTATTTTTTTCAAAATACATCTTATATATACAGAAAAGATTTACATCAGTGAAACAAGTAGTGGAAGGGTATATACAATGAACTTATATCCTCTTCCTCAGTGCTACTAAAGTGGAAATAAAATCAGAGTATGCTAAACTGCATTTAGAGACTTGGCATCTTTAGCAAGTTAAAAATCTTTGGCCAACAACTGGATATGTATCTCATCCCTTCACATGGTACAGAAAACAGACAAAGCATTGATGTCATCATAAAAAACAAACCTACTATGGATCTTCCAAATGGTAAATGGACTAGAGATCCTTAGACAGTGTTGAATAGCGATGAAAGAGGAGCAAACCAAATAGCTGCAATCATCAAGCAGGGTTGCCAGCCAATGCAGCTAACCCTGGAGAAGAATTGAATATTGATCTTGAACGTATTTCCAATGACTCTTTGCAAACTGACAATCCTAGAACATTTGCTTCACCATTTTTGAGCGTTGGAAAACATGACATAGACCATCAAAGAAACCACTCTTTGCAATCTAGCCTTGGGGAGCCTTCATAAATAATGAACCAGGCAAAAACCCTCATCTTTGTTGAGATTTGGGTACCTTGGAAAGTGGTCCCCTTGTGTTTGTGAGTCTCTAAACACAAAGGGGGAAAGTTTGACCCTCATGCTTGTACTTTATGTTACAATTTCACTTTGACTTTATTCACTTAAATCTAAAGTGACTTTATTCACTTAAGTCATAAAGTGACATAATTCACTTAAGTGTGAATTAATGAACATAAAGTGAACTATGGAAACGTAAGTGAATTATGAGATCTAATCTCATCCATTCATTTTGGAGAAAGTCTTAGATCTAATTTGGGCCCTGTTGCCATCCTTATACACACTTGCAAACGTGAGCTAAGTCTTGCTCACTTAGTGTGTTCTCGGAGGCACAATGCCTAGGTTCAAAGTCCGCGCTATCACTTTGACTTGAACCTCTTCCGTCTAGGCTAACTCCTAGGGAAGCCAAGGGGGGTAGACCTTAGTTCCTAGATGAGATTAACGTTTAAGTTCTAGAAGTTGGTTTTAATTAGTTAGAAGATTGGGGGAAATCTAGCCTATGATGTAAAGCAACAATGCGAGATGCAACAATTAGTATGAACAGTCAGACCTTTTCCTAGGACAACTAAGACTAGTGCCTAAGATTGGGCAAGGGGTCAACTAAATTAAAGGGAGGTTGATTACAATAGATTACAAAGACTAAGTACAAGATAGATACAAAAATACAGTAAAGAATATCTAAGATTACAACAAGGCTAAACTAAGACAGATACAATAGGTACAAGATATACAGATAATGATTAACCAGTTGCTTGTATGTGCAGGAAATAAAGATAATCAAGGCGATACAATCATCAACACATCAAGCCAAGCATGCTCACAATGGATCTTACTCTATTGGACTACTTATCAATGGCACAAAGACGAAAATCACTCAAGACCCAGTCAAGAGAGTGCCTCCAGGTGGATGCGCAACTTCTTGTGGGATCACACCACGAATTTGGAACAACAGTATAAATGAAAAAGTGCTTGAAAAGTAAAGTGTTCAGAAATAAAGATATAACCACTTAGACGATTAATCCACAACGCATAAAATGACTTGCATGTAATTGTAGATATGAGATCAATGTGCTTGCAAGTGTTAAATGTAAATTACCGATAGATTGCCCAAAATGTGGATTAAGGATTGCTTAAAGTTATTAAGTGAGATTCAATCCTATCTAAGTGTCAACCCAATACTTTCCTCCCCCAATTACCAAGTAACTGCTGGGTGCTCAAGAAGTAAGGCAACGAGGCCCACCCTAGCTCCACAGTTCAGTCCTAAGATACGAGTACTCCTGGAAAAGGACGCCGCGTGCCACGAGACCGTCCCCGGCCTAGCACCTTTTCGTTGCTTCCTCTGACCTCGTTTTATATGGCGAAAATAGTTAGTAAAGGTGCCCTATTAAGTCTAATAAATTATTAAACCTATGAGCTAAATATTTTTTAAAGTGTTTGAGTGCTTAAAGCTTGCTCAAACGTGCCAAATGGGCCAAAGACTGAAATTGCAAGTTGAGTTCTTTAAATAATGAAATTATTGCATGTGAAACTTAAAGAACTTGAAAAAACTTGCGGAATTGAAAATGACGATTATTTTTAAACCATTAAATAAATAAATACTTGCATGCAAAGAAATAACGACAAAATCAAGAGATTCTAACTATGCCTCCACAGGGTCTAAGCTAGCATTTGTTGTGTGAGATTTACTCTAGATAATTTTAGCTTTTAGCATGCATGTAGGATACCACAACTAAACTAGCTAATCTATGAAAGAAAAACAGAAAGAAACTAAACTAAAGCTGGAAAACCAAAACTGAAATGAAGAGAATGCAAGCCACTAGGGTACCCTCCTTTGGGCTTGCTTACAATGCTTTAGATAGAAAATAAAGAGAGGATAGAGTTACCACTCTTAAAGGAAGTTCTTGGAGGTGTGTTGTGACTGGAAACGGGCAGCATGTACCCTTAACCTGGCGAGAACCTGCAAAAATCAGCAAGCTATTGCTTGCTGATTTTGCTGCAACACACTCAACAAAATTTAAGAAAATTTCTGTTTTGTAACATAAATTTTCCACATATATAAACCAGAAAATTAAATTTTCCACATATATTAGGCAGCAGTGGCACGTGTGGCAGGTTGGAGAAGCCCAAGGAGGGTTAACGTTTTGCTCCAGGACGCCCCATCTGCCCAAAAGGGGGCTAACGTCTCCCTTGGAGGGGCTTTTACTCTCTTTTCAGCTTGATTTAGGATTTAATTTGACAATTTAATGTAAAACAGTATGATTTTGATATTTTGGCCTTGTCGGCCTTTTACATGACCTAAAAAGTAAAATTAGGTCATGATATTGTATAAATGGAGGATTTTCTCCTTCATTTTTTCATCATTACTCATTCACTCCATAAGGAGGTATGAAATTTGCGCCCTCTCTTGGGTATTTGGCTGATTTAGTGAGGCTCACTTGTTGAAGGAGGACATTTTTGGCATAATTTGGCATTTCTCTTGAAGGAAGGTGTTACAACTAGGGTTTGCATGGTTATTTCTTGGTGAATTGTAAGTATTTTTTTGCAAAACTTCTTGAATGAATGGTTGTAGTATAATTTCTTGCATGTGTTTATGATTTTTGCTGAATAAAACCCTAGGTGACAAGCACACAAGTAGGTCCTTGTCTCATGTCCCCTGATAGAGAAATTTTCAGCCATTGATAGAGAAGAGAGAGCCTAGTCGTAGCTACACCCTCTTTGTCTCTTCACTTAGAGCTAACCGCACTATCTAGAAATCAAGAAGAAAGAGACGTCCTAGGCCTAGGTTATCTACACTTAGGGCCGTTTTCTTTTAGGGTTTAATGAAAGAGCCTTATTGTAGCAACACTCTCCCTCATTAGATTTTCTTTTTTTTGTTTTTATGCTTCATTTCTCAGCTAGCCGTTTTGCCAGTTGACCTAAGGAAGGAGGAGAGAGCACAAGGCCTTGCAATAGCAACATCAGAGTGAGCCTCTCTCCCCTAAGGTTTTGATTTTGAGGCCTTGCCTTAGAAACACCTCAAAACTCCTCCCTCTAGCCCTTAGCCGTTTGACCTTTGTCTCCTTCAACCCTTGCGTCCTTCACTTTTGACTCCATTTTACCCTAAGGCACTGATCCAAGACCTCTAGCGTTGAAGTAGAACTTGATCTAAATACTCTCAAACACTTTGAATTGAAACCCTAACCACACTAACTCTAACCTTAAATAACCTGCTAACCCTAAGTGCTGCCATCATCCTTGGTTATTACATCATTAGTGCAGCTAGACGTTTTGTTTATGAGCAATTGAATAATGGTTAAGGCATTTATTGAATGAAATATTGATTGGTTACATTGAATGCCATATTGTTCTAATATTTATTGGTGAAGTGTTATAATTTTCATTGCTATTGATAAACATTGACTTCGTCAACATTTATTGCTAATTCAGATAGTCATCTATTATATGAAGTACTAACCCTATTGAGATATAGCTTGCATATATCAGTTTGCTATTGCTTTGTTCCAGGCAGGTATACTTTCTTTGGGGGTTTACTTTAATTTGGCCTTTGGCCAAACTATCTGCTCGGTGGTGACTTGTGAGGGGGGGGGGATTCCTTATCTTTGTCTTATTATCCTCTTGCCTCCTCAAAAGCCCAGGTCACCAGGGACGTCTCCCCTGGGCCTCACCTCCCTAAATAGAAAGAACCTCCCCATCGTGGTGACATTGGGTGGGATAGGTTCCTGTTTCGCCAGTTTGACTTACAAAACTCAAGCCTTCTATCCTTGCTACAAACTGTGCGATAACAGTTACTAACCACACGTGGGAGGGGGATGCATTCTCCAAGGGGGCCACAAATCCCAAGGAAGATTTAAATGATAAGTGGATAAAGGGGATGTGTAAAGGTTGGAAAGGGGTTAGGTAGGTTAGGGGGGTCTCTCTCTCAACATTATTCACCTTTACCTTACCTCAATTGCCCATTAATTACAAAATTGACATTTTTCCCATGTCTTGGGTTAGCAATTAAAACTGCTTTTATCTGACTAAGACTCCTAAGTGGACAAACACCTAGCAAAACTGGTCCGATTGAGCTGAAACTTTGTCCAAGGGTGTAGTGGGTCTCATTCCATTTCTTTTGAGCACAAATACCCCTATCAAAAGCTCAGGGACCTAGTTTTTACATTATTTCTCAAAAATTAATTAATTAAATTTCCAGCCTTAGGAAATTTTAATTAATTAAAAAAAACCTATCTAGACTCGACGGAATGACGTGAATTTTTTTGAGCTGTCTTACATGGTCATTTACATCATTCCTAAACACTAGCTAGCAGATGATGACTTCATTAGAACGCCTTTCACCACTTTGGAGGATTTATTACTAGTGGGAGTGAAAAACTTGAGGGAAATTAATAAGGCTGGTTAGGCCAAATTAATAACCTGAGGATAAAAAACACTCAGTGAAAGGAACTCTCCTAATGAAGAAATCCTAAGGTAACTGACCTAACTATGATCCATGCAAACCTATTACATTATTAACCCATGCAGGGGTGAGAAAATTCCGTTTACAAAAATGTGTGCTGGGAGAAAAAAATTGCCCTGTAGAACCAAACAATCTTTGACTTGTTTGCATTGATGCATATCTTCATGGTATATGGAGTTGACCCCCTAGTTGAATAGGAGGTCAACATGCCCTTGGTTTTCTAGGTTAGCCTTGAGATTAGGCTAAATGAGGCAAATGAGGGAAAAAAAGATTCATTGTTCACTTGATAGAGTTGAGTGAAGTGAAGAGAGGTAAGTGAGGGTTTGGAGAAGAGAGGCGCACTTGAGGAAAAGGAGGGCACAAAGCTTCAAGGAGGGTGCACTAGTTCATGAGGATGCTCAAGCTTGATTGAGAGGGCATTCATGGAGGAGGGGTGCATAAGTCCTTGAAGGAAGGCGCTTTGTGTGTGAGGGGCACACCCAAAGAGAGGGGCCGCAAGTGTTGAGGCTTGAGTCTAGTAGGGCACACCAAAGTGAAGGGCACACTTGCTCAAGGGCTTCATCAAAGATCACAAAGCATCTTCAAGGGAGGCGCATTCAACAAGTGGGCAAGGCGAGGCAAAGGCAAAGGCAAGGCAAAGCAAGTTGAAGGGAGTGCACCAAGGAAAAGGGTGCATTCTTCAAAGGCTAGCAGACACAAAGAAATAAAGAACTCCAAAGCTATCTTGAGAGGAGTAGCTATTGTATTAGGTTTTTTTGTTCCATTTCTTTGTTGTAGCATTTGCTTTGAGACTCCATAATAAATCTATCTCTCTTACTGGTTTTCCCCATGGGGTTTTTTCCAGGGTCATGTTGACCAAAAACTTATTGTTCATTTGTCATGGTTTGCTTATTACTTTCAGCTTAGTAGTTGTTAAAGATCCTACAGGAGTATTGTATGTTTTGATGTATGTGAAGAGCTAATCTGGATATCAAAACTATCCTACATAAACCCTTCACAAAGAGGCACCAAAAGAGCATGCAATCATAAGCTTAAGGCAGATTTAGAGGGCAGAATATCAGACCTGTTAGCAGCCTTCAAACAACAGTTAGAACATTTTTGATTGTTGCTAGTTCAAGGACAGAAAACAGTCCTGTAGCAACCTGTGAGAAACAGTTCTGAATTGGCTGTTTTGGACAGCAAGATAACTATCCTAAAACAGTGAGAAAAATCAGTTTTAAACCCTTGAAATTGGTGCCCAACTAGAGGTCATATGACAAGCCTGTTGGGCAGCCTTAGGATCCTCAAATTTCTTCATGGTATCAGAGCATGAGGGCACATGTGTGGGCTGATATAGTGGCAAATAGTTGGAAGATTTTTCACTTGTTGGGAAGCTTCATTTTCACACTTGAGTTTTGTGTGTTAGAGGCAGATTTGTGTCGTTCAATGTTGCTCAGTTTTACTTGGTCAGTGTTGTATCAGTTTTAGCATTAGATGGCAGCCATGTTGGTGGCTGGTTTGAGGGTGGAGGATAGGCTTGCAGGGCAGGTAACTGGGCTACGTGGAAGGCCAGGATAGTCTTGATCTTGGAGGAACTTGAGCTATGAGATATTGTGGAGTATATTGTGGTTCCTCCTATAGCCACAGTGCTCATGGATGAGTTTCGAATGAGGAACATTAGGGCAAAGAGGACTATCCTTGATGTGGTCAAAGACCATGTCATTCCTCACATTTCTGGTAAAGAGTGCATTTCAGATGTGGCAGTGATTATGCGATCTTTACCAGAGTCTTAACCAGAACAGGAAGATGGTGCTCTAGGAGAAGCTATGGGGCACCAATATGATGAAGACAGATACAGTTACCTCATTCCTCATGAGATTTTCTCATATTTGTGATGAGTTGGCAACAATTGTATAGATTTTTGAGGAACTATGAGGGCTGCCCAACAGGCTTGTCTTATGACCTCTTGTTGGGCTCTAAGTTTGGTTATGCAAATCTGTCCTTTGCTGTGTTTTAGGACAACAAATAGGTCTATATACTTCTGCCAAGAATTCTTCCCCCAACTGATGGTTACATGCTCTTTTAAGGTGCCCTTGCAAGTAGTTTTAGTAACCAAGTGTTAGCACATGCAAACCTCAAAACATATAGCCCTAAGCATACATGAAAAATGAACACAGGTATTTTTGGTCAACATGACCCTGGATAACCCCCCGCGGGGAAAACCAATTTAGAATGAAAGTGTATATAAGTGATGTCTAAAGCATGGGATACAACAAGTAAGCAAATACAATGGAACCTGTACAAGTAGCAAGCTCCTCTCAAGCTTTGCCAAAGGTTCCAAGAAGAAATGCGCCCAAGCAAGTGCACCCTCTCCCTTTGTTGCCTATCCCACTGAATTGAAGCGTCGTTGATCCTCCTCCGACCAATGAAGAAGCCCTTGCACACAAACAAGATGTTGTGTGCTACCTCCACACTGAATCTATCAGATCTGCTATCGTCCAAGTAATGCTATTGCTTGCTAAGCATGCACCCTCCTCCAATAGTGCGCCCTCCTCAAAGCAAAAGCGCTCACCACAAATAAATGAGGGTCAAAGCCTCCATGAGCCCTCCATGAAGGTAGGTGCCCAATCTTCCCTCAACCAATGCCTCCATTCTCTTCTCAATGATCTCTCTCAAACTCTCCAAGTTAACAAATGAGTGAATGAGCCTCTCATGAGCTTATGTGCCCCTCTTGAACAATCCATATAAGGAAACCTAAAGATGGATGGCCTAGATCGCTCCAAGCCACATCTAATCAATGGGTGAGATCATCCCAAAGGAATCTCACTTAGAAACCCACTTTGGGTTAAGTTTCCTAAGTTCACTTTATGTCCCTTCATTCTCCCACTTAGCGAATAAAATGTCACTTTTGCCTTAAGTGATAAAATTCCACCTTTTTGACTTAAGTGAAGTCAATGTGGAATTAGACATAAAGTACAAGGTACATAGTCACAAATATTTCCTCTTGTGGTTAGAGATCCACAACCACAAGGGAACCACTTCCCAAGTTACACCAAAACTCAACACTCCCTCTGTAATGTCCCCGTTGGCCTAGGAAGCATAAGGAGTGGTTCCGCTAGCCTAAATTGGTTCCCGTAGGCTAAGTCGGAAAAGTTACCTAGGGAACTCAACTTTTGCCTAGGAAATGACTTTATAAAGTGAAAAAGGGAAAAAAGGGGACATGGGTCTTAGGCAAATAAAGTCACTTAAAAATTATAAAGTGTGCAAGCATAAAGTGACTTTAAAAAGAAAATTAAAAATAAAGTGAGCGGGAATTAACTCAATGGAGAAATAAAAGAGGGGAAAAGAGGAGGCGCCCCTCACTCTTGCATTTTTGCTCATTGAGAAAATAGATTTGGAGAGCTCTTGGAGAGTTTTCTAGGGTTTTTGCAAACCCTTGCTTTTATCTCTGGTTTCGTTGTTGCAACAATGCACCCTAGCTAGTCTTTGGTTCAGAATGACTTAGATTTAGGCATTGAGATGCATTGCTAAATTGTGGAAGCTATTCTTCATTGTGTTCGGCGTTTTTCATCCCTTGGACGACTGGTATTGTTTGGTGACTGGTTTTGGTGCATTGTGGGGGCGAATCCCTTTCAAGAACTCGAGTTAGATCATTGTGGGAGCGAATCTCTTCAGTCTGGGCACTATACTAAGTTAGAGATCGAGTTCTTCCTCATCTTTGTGAGCTATTGTGGCTAGTGGGTTGATTTTGCTGCTGGGGACAAGGGGACGCATTGATATCCCGTGGTACTTTGCGTGTATGCTTGTATTGGAGGTTGAAATCGTTTATTAATGAATTAATCTGCCATCTGGGTCGATTTCTTGTGGGTAAAGAGTTGTCAACTATTGGAGAAGCTGCAAAATAATCTACAGGACTGCTAGGGCCTAAACTAGAACACGATTATTACTTCTTAGGATTAAATTATTTTAGATCATTAAGCATGTGAAAGAAGCAAAAACCATGAACTAATCTAGCCTTACGATTTTGGGGGTTGGCATAGCCAAGCACTCACCAAGGTGTAGGCAAACAAAATGAAAGTAAAATGCTTGAAAGGAAAACTAAACTAAACAACCTCAACAAGTGCACAAGATGGAGGACAAAGCCTTTCGGTTTTGTGCACAAGTGGGTGCAAAGAACTTGAAACCAAAACTTGAAAGTAAAGCCTAGCCACTCAACCTTGTCCGAATGACAAGTGGGACAAACAAATAAAATATAACTTGCTGAAAATAAACACTACTTCCTAGCCTTACAATTTTGGGGGTTGACTTAGTCAAACACTCACCAAGATGTAGGCAAACAATAAAAGAAAATTGCAGAAAATTATTACAAGAGAGAAGTGAAAGCCCTTTGGGACTCCCTTGGGCTTGCTTACAATGATTAGATTAGAAGAGAAGAGAGGGTATTTGATTACCCAACTTTGGGAGGATGTACTTTAGCTTTATATGGCCTTGTTATCCCCACTTTTTGGGATAACTAGGAGATCATGTCTCGAGGCCCATAGGTCCTAGACATGGAGTACTGAGAGCAGGATTGACCTGAGCATGGCCTTGGAGGGCTCACCTTTTCTTCTTCCATCATCTTTTGTCTTGACAGCAGCAACAACATCCATCACCATCGGATTGGTCCTGTATCAGAAGAGGTTCTTGCTCCATGAGGTAATTGGTCCAGGTATCATGGTATGTGTCACTTTTGATCATTGAAACCTTTAAATATATGCATCTGATTCCTCTTATCTCTAACGACTGCTTGGATCTTACATTTGCTCACTTGACCATGTTTGGGGGGATTGACAGGGTGTCCTAGCAAGCCTGTGTCTGTAGGTTTTGGTTTGCCACTGGGAGGATTTCTGAAAAGCCATCGTCCGCTCCCATCATAGCACCACTCTTACATCTTGTTTCCTGCTCACCTATCCCATTCCCCTTGTCCAGGCATTGGGGTGACCTTTTTCAGGACTGCACCTTACCTCGTGGGAAGAAGGGGCTAAAGGCCCAGAAGGTAAAAGCAAGATGGTAAAAGATAAAAGCCTAAAAATGAACCTCGAGATGCTTCGCCCAGGGATCCCCGAGAAAGCAATAAAAAGCTTCTCAGCTAGAAACAAGAGGGACCCGAAAATATAATAAAACAAGACCTAGTCGGAGGATAGGGGGTCTCATCACGAGCCAACCTATTAGGTCCATGGGTACCTAGCGGTATGACATTGCCGTCAGTTGGTTACCACGCCAGGGCAGTGACTCTTGGTTGCATGGCCAAGGGAAAGGGGGTCTCATCATGAGCTAGCCTTCTCATCTCCGCGAAAGTACTTGTGGGTAACGCTGTCAGCTCTGGTCACCATGCCAAGGCAGTGTTCCCTGATTAGCTTTTGAACAAAAAAGAAAATAAAAGAATAAAAAGAATAAAGGCAAGAATGGGCTTGGAAAAAATGCATCCATGACAGGGACAACTCGCCTTCTACAAAGGCACCCACAGGTAACATCTTTGCACCCTTGGCCATCATTGCACCCACATGCTT
>ML824820.1:40154-51452 GCA_009831015.1 Picea engelmannii | reverse complement strand
ACGATGTATTAGGTGTGTTATATTTATTTGAGTTGCATGTACTAATTTCCTATGGCAAAAACGACATGCTAGAGCACCCAAATTGGAAATATAACCATAACAATCAGCTTGAAAGTTCATGAACTGTTGGCTGTTATAAAACAGCAGAAAACTAAAACAAAGACAGTGAAAACTTAGAGCGTTTGCTTGGTCAAAGACAGACCAAGAAGGCAAGTTGATAGGACCTGGAATTTTCACAAACCCTACTAACCCTAAATGCTGACGTCACTCTTTGCTATTATATCATTGATGTAGCAATGTTTTGTCTTTTGAGCAATTGAATGGTGATTTAGGCATAAGTTAATTGAAGTGTTGGTTTATTACATTGAATGAATCATCATTTTAATAATTATTGATGAAGTGACATGATCTTTATTGTTATTGATAAACATTGACTCCGTCAATATTTATATTCAAATTGCTTATATTGAATATCAGATAGTCGTTGGTATATATGAAGTACTAACCAAAGCCTGCATATATCAGTTTATTGTTGCTTTGTTCTCGGGCAGGGATCCTACTTGGTTATCTTTATTGGCTATAAGCCAGACTATCTATTTTGGTGGTGATCTGTGAAGGGGGAAACTTGTCATTGTTTGATTATCCTTTAGCCTCTTTAAAGCCCCAGGTCACCGGGGACGTCTCCCCTGGGCCTCACCTCCCTAAAGAGAAAGAACCATCCCATCGTGGTGACATTGGGTGGGATAGGTTCCTGTTATGCCAGTTTGGCCCTCTACCTTATAGCCTTTTCTCCTAGCTACAAACTGCGCGATAACAGGCCCCAAATGGCTCTTGGACACCTCCTTGGTCACCAACCTGCAAAAAACCAGCAAGCAAAAGCTTGCTGGAAATGCTGCAAAAGTGACAAATATGTTAAGAAAATTTCTACTTTTTACACAAAAATTTTCTGCAGAAAATTACAACAAGATATAACAATTTATATGACCTATTCTATGTGTTAGAATACCCAAAAATATGATGGAAATATACAGAAATAAAATGCAGAAATTTTAGAGGGTGAATGTGGGTCAAAAAGGAAGATTTCCAGATCTGAAATCTTCTCTTTAAACCCTAGATAATCTTGCCAAACTTCAAAGCTAAGCTACACGAAACAATAAGAAGTTAGTAGATCTAGATATCACATCAAAATACTTTGAAATAACAAACTAGAATCTCACTAGATCTATGACAAACTATCATAAACCTACACTAGCAAAATACTTTGCTAAATATTCCTACCATAAATCCCAAAGCATGCATAAGAAGAATGAAAGCAAATGAACAAGTTCACCTCATGAAAATTATGGCACCAAGAATACTCTCAACACCATATGCCTCCAAAGATTTCCTTTATTGATAGTAGAAGGTTGCTGCAAATACTTGCAACAAGCTTCTCTCCAAAAAAATAGAGCAAAAATGAGAGAGAGAAGAGAGATGAGAGAGATGGGAGAGTGTGGAGAAATTTGGGTAGAGTAACAGTAGAAAAAGAATTGGTGAAGAATGAGGAGGGAAGGGGTTTGATTTATACTTGGGGAGAAAGAGATACCATTCTTGGATGCTCTCCAAGTGTCACACATCCAAGAGAAAGAGACAAAGTCAAGGAAAAGTCACTTTTAGAGTTTTGGTAAGTTAGGGTTTTGGTAAGTGAGTGAGGGGGTGAGGTTTCTCTTAGAAAGAAGGAATTGACTACGACGAGATTTTTGCTCCAGTTGCCAGATATACTTCAATCAGGATTATCATCTCTCTTGCAACAATTTTTGGTTGGAAACTTCACCAGATGGATGTTAAGACTGTTTTTCTTAACGGTGAAGTTGAACAAGAAGTATATATCGAACAACCTGAAGGTTTTGTGATACATGATAACAGATCTCATGTGTGCAAACTCAAGAAAGCCCTATACGAGTTGAAGCAAGCTCCAAGAGCTTGGTATTGTAGAATAGGCAACTTTCTACAAAGTCTTGGATTCACCAAGAGCATAGCATATCCCAATCTTTATATAAAAATTGTACAAAATCATCCAGTTATCTTAGTCTTATATGTAGATGATCTGTTCCTGACTGGAGAGGAAAACTTGATAGCTTAGACTAAGAGAGAGCTCTCAACTGAATTGAAAATGAAAGACTTGGGGCTCATGCGCTATTTTTTGGGTTTGGAGGTATGGCAGAAACCAGGAGAGATCTTTCTCTCACATAGTAAATATGCAGTTGATGTGCTCCGCAGATTTGGCATGATGGACTGCAAGTCCATGACCACTCCAATGATCTCTAATCTAAAGAAACTACAAGATTAGGTTACAGGTTCAGATCCAGAAGACCCTGTTGCCGTCCTTATACACACTTGCAAACGTGAGCTAAGTCCGGCTCACTTAGTGTGTCCTTGGAGGCACAATGCCTAGGTTCACAGCCCACGCTGTCACTTTGACTGGAACCTCTTCCGTCTAGGCTTACTCCTAGGGAAGCCAAGGGGGGTAGACCCTAGTTACTGGATAAGATTAAGCATTAAGTTCTAGGAGTTGTTTTTAATTTCTTAAGGTTAGAGGGAGTCTATCCTATGATGCTAAGGCAACAATGCAACATGCAAGGGTTAGCATGTCAAGCAAGACCTTTCCCTAGGGCAACTAAGACTAGTGCCTAAGGTTGGGCAAGGGGTCAACTAGATGTTAGAGTGTTTCGTTACAATATGATTACAAGTTTTACAAAAGAATAATTAAATCCACTGAATACTAGATACAAGTAAAAAGATTTAAAGATACAATATAGCAAGCTAACCACCTTTAAATGTATGTGCAGGATATAAGAAGATTAAAACATTGGCCTCATCAACATATCAAGTTCATCATCAACATTCACAAGGACACTTAAAAGATCTAGAGACTAAAGCACAAGTATTCCACAATGATTATGATATTCAGTCAACCACAAAGTATTATTATATGATTAAGCCCAAGGTTTGATTGTTAAATGAGTTAAGGGTTTCTTAAGATTGTAAAGTTTTAGTTACCCTTATTAAGTATTTTACCAAAAACCTCCTCCCCCGATTACCAAATGGCTGTTGGATGCTCGAGATAGTGAAGCAATGAGGCCGACCCTAGCTGTCACAGTTAGCCCAAAGAATTGAGTTTTTACGGAAAGGACACTCCTCCATGCTGTGAGACCGTCCTCGGCCTATCATCTTCCGTTGCCCTCCTCAATCCCCGTTTTAGATGGTGAAGATGGTGGTTTTAGGTACCCTATTAAGTCTATTAAGTTAATATATCAATTAGGTAGACTTTTAGGTGTATTTTAGAGTATTTTGATGATTTTAAGATGCCTTAAAATTGTGATTTAATACCAAGGCCGAAACTCACTTCAGCTTTATTATGTGTGTTATTTAAGCTTGGAAATAAGGAGCATTAACACATGTAAAGCAGTGAAAAATAGCTGAAATAAAATTTAATTTATCGCCATGCACTAGATCATTAACATACGTAGCTTGCTATGAAAGAAAACTTAAACCATGGGCAAGGACAACTTGCCAATCAAGAGATGAAAGATTATCACACTTATCTTACGTTTGTTAAGAGCATTGAGATCAAAGCATTAAGTGTGAAGAGAAAAAGAAAGATTTAAGCATATGCCCACAATATCGACTTATTCAATGAGCATTAACCTTAACTGTGTGTTGGCGAATGGCCTTAAGATATTATAGCATGAAAAAGGGAAACCATTCACTAAACTATTGAAACATTAAGCATTCAAGGTGTTGGATTTAAGCATGTAAGAAAGAGATTAATCTAGATATGGCTTAAGCATGGAAGAAATCTAAATAAGTTGATTAGGCCCAATAGGCTTAAGCTAAGGATTAGTATGTGTGAGATCTAGATCTAGAACATTTTAACCCAATAAAGCATAAAAGATCAACAACACATATTAAAACCCTAGCCTTACTATTTGGGGTATTCCTCTCCCAAAAGGTAGGCAATTATTAAGCTTATTTATCTTAGATATAGCTTGAAAAAAAGAGAGGGAAGGACAAGCAAGAAGAAAGAAGCAAACAACTAAGCAAGAGGAACCACTAACCCCACGTCCTAGGTTTGGGAGATGCCCAACATCAACCAAACCCTACGTCCTAGCTCAAGAAGTGCTCAAAAACTCAAAAAAGGCAAGATTTACACTTGACCTAAGCTACCCCAAGGCTCACACGTGGGAGGAGGCCGTACCACTCCTTCTCCCCAACCAATGAGCCACTAAATCAGCAAGAAAACAAGGAGATCTATGCACAAGAAGCCCTAAAAATTGAAAGAGAAGGTTGAGAAATAACTACCAACTTGTAGGAGGGTCTTGGAGTGTTGTGTGGACGTTTTTGGGTAGCCAAACCCCCTCAACCAGATCTGAAACCTGCAAAAACCAGCAAGGTTTGCTTGCTGGAAATGCTACACACAACAATACAAGTGAAGAAAAAGTTTTGTTTTTTAGGGCAAAAATTTTCTTAAAGAAATTTAGATAAAAAATTTATATTTTGGTGACCATTAAACTATGTTAAGCTAGCTGAAAATATGTATGGAATGAGAGCATATAAAGAATGAGCAATAGATAGAGAAAGAGAGGAGTTTATGTGTGTCTCAAGGGAGGACTCTTCCTTGAGCCAATCCCAATGAAACCCTTGAAGCCAAACCTGCAAGATCTAACACAATGGCATGCATACAATAGATAATATGGATGATTAAGCTAATAAGATGAAATATTTGCACCCTATCTAGCTAATCAACATATATAGATCTACAAGACTACTCTTTGTTAGATCTACTCAAATAAAATACTTTACCTAAGATCTACCTATGCCATCATCATATTAAACCCAAACAAGTTTACCTCATGTGTTGAAAGAACAAAAATACTTGTTGCCCCTTCAAAATTCCTCCTAAGCTTCTCCTTTATTATTACTCAAGAAAATGGATCTTGGAGAAATATTTGCTCCAAAACCCTAAGAGCCAAAGAATGGAAGATGGAACAAGAAGAGAGAGAGAGTGGAAAATCAAGTAGCATAACAATAGCTCAAGATATGGTAAAGAGGAAGTGAGGAGATGGATCTATTTATACTTGGAGAGACAAACTCACCCCTCTTGGATCAATGCCAAGTGTCCACCACCAAGCACAAGATGAGATTCCAAGGCTAGGGCGCACCATCTAGGGTTTAAATCATAGATCTAGGGTGTAGATGAGTGAGGGAGGTGTTGGGATCAAGCAAAGGGTAGTGGAAGGCTATGGGATATGTGCCATGGGAGTGGGAAGAATTAAATATTTTTTTTTAAAATTATTTTGGAAATTTCCAAGTAGGGGGGTGTAACTCCTCAAGGACGACGCACCACTTGAAGGAAAGGAAAGAAAAGGGAGGCGATAAATGCAAGAAAAGGGAGTGGAGATGAGTTAAGGAGGGTCGTGGGGGGTGAGGGAGAGCACACCACTGAAGAGGGAGGCCCACCAACCAAGGAAAACCCAAGGTGCCACGTCCCATCCTTAAGGAGGGCGTAACTTCCTTAGGAGGGCGTCACTTTTTAGTGAGGTGAGAGGGTGAGAGGGGTGAAGAGGTTAGGAGGGGTTGGGATGGGTAGGTTTAGGCTAGGAAACCTCTCTCTAACTATATTCCATCTTCTATCATCCTTTTAACTCATTATTACAATTTTACATTTTTGCCATGCTTGGACTCTAGCAATTAAAATTGCTGTTTTTGACTGACTGACACTCCGGGTGGACAAACCCATAGCAAAAGTTGTCCAACTGAGTTGAAACTTGGTCCATGGGTGTAGGGGGTGCTATTCCATTTCTTTTGAGCACAAATACCCCTATCAAAAATCCAAGGACCTAGTTTTTACAATATTTGCTCAAAAATAATTAATTAATTAAGTAATTAAACCTCCAAACTTAGGGAAATTTAATTAAAAATTAATTAATTAAAAAAAACTACTTTAGACTCGATGGAATTCCACGAAACTTTCTAAGATGTCTTGCATGGTCATTTACAATGATTCCTAACAATAGTTACCAAAAGATAAGCCCACTGGAACACCGTTCACCACTTTGGAGGATTTATTGCAAGTGTGAGGGAAAAACTCAAGGAAAATCAATAAGGCTAAAAAGCCCAATTGATAACCTGAGGATAAAAAACCCTTGGTGAAAGGTACTCTCCTAGTGAACCGATCCCAAGGTAACTGACCTAGACATGATCCATGCAGACCTGTTACATTATTGACTCACGCAGGGGTGCGGAAATTCCGGTTACAAAAATAAGTGTTAGGGCCAAAAATGCCCTGTAGAACCAAAATCTTCGGCAAATGAGCATCTGATGATGCATCTCTTCATGGCACATGGAGTTGACCACCTATGTTGGAGAGGCGGTCAATAGACCCCACCTTATATCGACAGATCATTGGGTCTTTGATGTATCTCGTACATACGAGACCAGACATTTGTTATGCGGTAAATGCTCTCAGCGAGTTCATGTGTGAACCAAAGCATATACATATGGTTGCTGTGAAGCATATTCTGAGATATGTTCGGGGAACTATAGCTCATGGTCTCAGATACAGTTCTAGTGGAGGTGTAATGTTTCATGAATTTACAGATTCAGAATGGATGGCCAGTACAGTGGATCGGGAGAGCACTTCCAAATATTGCTTCAGTTTGGGTTCAACAATGATTTCCTGGTCTAGCAGGAAGCAGGGCTCCATAGCCCAAAGCACTACAGAAGCAGAATACATTGCTGCAAGTGCTGCTAGCAGAGAAGCAGTGTGGCTTAGGAAGCTACTTTCAGACTTGTTCAGTTCAGAGCTTGAACCCACGGTCATTCACTGTGACAATCAGAGCTGTATAAAGCTCATTGAGAATCCAATGTTTCACGACAGGTCGAAACACATTGAGATGAGATATCACTATGTCCGGGACATGGTACAAAAGAACGTTCTCAGCATTCAGTATGTTCCGACGGCAGAATAGACGACATATATTTTTACTAAGCCATTGTCCCTGACAAAGTTTGTATACTTTCGTGACAAGCTTGGTGTAGCTGAGAATGCCTCTCTTGCTGAGAGGGGGTGTTGAATTTAAAGTAGCTACAAGAGCCATTCTCCGGGAGGATGGCAAAGACCCTAGCTGAGATCTAGGGCCCCCAGTGCACTCTTGGGGATTTGGTCTGGGACCAAACAGTCAGAGCCATGGCAAAAAACCCTTGCAAGGGCCCCCAGTAGACGACTGGGGTTCTTGGTCAGGGACCAAGCAGTAAAGACCCTTGAGAGGGCCCCCAGTATATGACTGGGGTTCTTGGTCTGGGACCAAGCAGTTAAGTCCCTAGATATGTCTAGGGCCCCTGGATGTGTTCCAGGGTACCCATGTCTAAGGCATGGGTTGATCCTTGGATTTGTACTTTGGTGGATAAGACCCCAGATATGTTCTGGGGCAACCTGGTCCTTGATTAGGTAGTTATTGGTGTGTGACCCTCTTTGAAGGAGGGCATGACCACATGAGGGATGTATCCCATATGCAATGATGATAAAGTTAAAAAGGTCACCTCGAGAATTATATGGACAAGTATTGCCACCAAGCAACCCTACCTAAACCCCCTCACCCTTGGTTTTTGAGCTTGAGTTTATTTGGGGTTTTGTATTTTTGCTTTAGGGGTTAAATGAAAAATATTAATTAAATAATATAACATATTTAATTAATATTTATATTAATTAATTATGTTATTTTTATTATCATCTTTCATTAGCCTAACCCTAGTCTAAAGTATAAATAAGATCCTTCCCCTCTACTTTTCTCTCACTCATTTTTCTCTTCCTCCTAAGTGTGACAGATTGCTCTCTTGTCAGCCTACGACCTCCTTGCAACAGTTAGTGGCCCTCCTTGCAACAGTCAGCGACTCCTTTAGTGACAACCATCAGGGCTCCCTTTGTGGCAGATTTGTTGCCAGGTCCTTGCTGATTTTATTTTGCTACTGTGTGAGTGTTGAGGGTGCCTTCCACTGCTGAAAGTATTTGTGTTGTTGCTCTCCCTCAGTACTACCAGCGAGCCGTCTATCTACTAGCCAACAAACCCTCTTTGCAGGTTGCCATCCTCTATCTGAGTTCTTTGTGAAGGCCGCTGTTAAAATAATGTAACTGCAAAGTGTATTCTTATTATTATTTGATATATTATTCATTGGATCAATCCCCATTGCGGATTGATCATGTCGGTTATAATCAAGGACCAAATCCCCTTTTGTGGATTGGTCAAAAGGTAATTGTAATAGGCAGAATAAGAAGTTGGCCCTAGAAGATATTAAAGAGGCCCCGAAATATAATAAATGTGGTTATAACCACCTAGTTGGAGAAGTCGGCTCTGCCAGTGAAGAGACACTTCACACGTGCCAATCTTGTATAAATAAGGAGGCTAGCACCTCACTTAGACACACAACTCACTTGCTCATTTTGAGAGACAAGTTTCAGAATTGCAGTTAGAGAAGAAGGAGAGAGAGTGGCGCATCTTTGGGAGAGGATCTTTTGTTTTAGTTTGAGTTATCTCTTGGCATTGTATTGACTATCTATAATAAGGAAGTTTTGCTGGGTTTTCTTCCCCTAGAGGGTTTCCTAGGATAAATGCTATGTCTCTTGTGATTGTGTATTTCTCAGTGACCTTGTATTATGCTATTGTTATCTATTAAAATGCAAAGAACTATAATAATGGCTTAAACATTAACATGGTATCAAAGCCACGCTGAATAGAGCATCTTTCACAAGAGTGAAAAACGTCACTGTTGTCGTACATGCAAATTAGGGCTTTTTGATGGTGAAACTTTTCAACCCTAAAACAACCTAGAAAAGTGCGCCCTCCTCCAAGGATTACTTTGGCACTCTCATCGCACCTTTTCAGTGGTTGGATCTCCCGGAAAGTGAAACCCTAGTTTCACAAAATACCAGAAGTACCAGAAAACCAATGTACCAGAAGTACCAGAAGTACCAGAGGTACCAGAAAACTAGAAGCACTAATCCAGAAATCCGTAGATCAAGTTTGGAGGAGAAAAAGTTGGATTTTCAAAGATCCAAACACACCAAGCTACTTGCCTCAGCCAAGCGCACCTCCTGGTAAGTTTAGATTTTGATTTTGAGCATTTTCATTTTTCGGTCATTTTCCTAGCTCCATGTAAAAGATGTCTGCAAGCGTTAAGCTTGTTGACAAGCTAGAAGGAGTGGAAAACTTCCGTGCCTGGAAGTGTAGGATTGGCCTCATTCTTGAAGAGAATGACTTAGCAAGATTCGTCAAAGAAGAAGTACCGGAACCCGCCGATGCTGCAGAAAAGGCAAAGCATCAAAAGGACACAATCAGGGCCAAAAGAATCATCGCAGATTCAATCAACGACCACCTGATTCCTTATGTGTCATCTAAGAAGACTCCGAAAGAAATGTTTGATGCCTTGACCAGACTGTATGAAGGAAAGAAAATAAACTGGAAGATGAATCTAAGAACTCAACTGAAGAATACAAGGATGCAGAAAGAAGAATCTATTCAGGAATATTTCTCCAGAATATCTCAATTCAAAGAACAACTAGAAGCAATCGAAGATACTATAGACGAAGACGAACTTGTGATGACAACCCTAAATGGCCTCACAAGACCTTGGGAAGCATTCATCCAAACGATTTGTGCCAGAACAGAGAAACTATTGTTTGATGGTCTATGGGAAGAGTGCATCCAAGAAGAAACAAGAGTAGCGAATCGTGAAGCGTTACTAGCAAGAGATGATGATCAAGCCCTAGCTACTCACACCAAAGGAGGAAGGAAGAAACCCTACTTCTAAAAGGAGACTCATAAAGAGCCTCAACAGTCAAACAAATTCAATCATAAAGAATCTCATCCAAGGAGATTTCAGAAGAAGGGACAACGAAAGGAAAGTAACTACTCATCCATACAATGCTATCATTGTGACAAGATGGGACATATTGCGAAGTTTTGTCCAGCCAAACGAGAAGAATACAAGAAAAAACATAAGAGGCACCATGCCCATGACGATGTCTTAATTTCGGCCCTCTTAGGATCTGTAACACCTGGAGAGGACACTTGGCTCATTGATAGTGGTGCATCCAAGTACATGACGGGACAAAGAAACATTCTCTCTTGTATCTCAGAAAAGAAGTTTTCTCAATAAGTGACACTTGGAGATGATTACCAATATGCCATCAAGGGAGTGGGAGAATCAAACCACAAATTGAATTCAGGGAATTCATTGAAGATGAAGGACGTACTATATGTACAAGATTTGACCAAGAACCTACTCTCCATTTCATCTTTAGAAAAGAAAGACTTCAGAGCTGCCTTTATAGATGGAGAAGTTCTCATGTGGGCTAAAGGAGAAACCTTAAATGAAGCAATCATAATTGGAAGTGAAGAAAATGGCCTGTATAAACTAAAGGGTCACTCAGAGGCTGCCATGACCCATGCCATTGAAAACTCATGAGAACTTTGGCATAGAAGATTAGCTCATATCAACTACAAGGCACTACCATACATATGCAAAGCGGTCACAGGTTTACCAAAACTCAAAGGTGACCATGAAGGCGTATGAAATGGATGTGCACAAGGGAAGAACATCAAGAACCCGTTTTTGAAGAGAGACAACAAAGCAGAAGGAGTCCTAGAGCTCATTCATTCAGATGTATGTGGCCCAATGCCATAGTCCTCCATTAGCGGGTATGTATATTATGTATCATTTATTGATGATTATTCTCGTAAGACCTGGATATATTTTTTGAAATCTAAAGATGAAGTGTTCAGTAAGTTCAAGGAATTCAAAGCCTTGATAGAGAATCTTTCTGAAAGAAAGATTAAGATACTCAGGTCAAATAATGGAGGAGAATATACATCAAAAGAGTTTGTGAACTTCTGCAAAGATTTTGGGATCAAGAGGGAACTCACCACTCCCTATAATCCCCAACAAAACGGTGTAGCTGAACGAAAGAACAGAACAATAATGGAAGCTGTGAAGATATGATCCATGATCAAGTTCTTCCTATGTGCTTATGGGCAGATGCAGTAATGGCAGCTGTATATGTGCAGAACCGATTATCCCATAGTGCACTTGGGCTCAAGACCTCGGAAGAGATGTTCATCGGAAAGAAGCTAGAGGTAAGCCATCTCAAAATATTTGGCTGCCCAGTATTTATTCATATACCGAAAGAGAAGAGAAACAAGCTGGAACCTTCAGGAAAGAAGAGAATATTTGTGGGATACTGTGAGGTCTCCAAGGCCTTCA
>ML824820.1:0-11323 GCA_009831015.1 Picea engelmannii | reverse complement strand
TGAATTTAAATCAATGTATATAGTATTTTACTATATCTGTTTCATTTATAATTTACGAATCAATGTATTTCATCACTGAATCAGAATCAGAATCATGTTTATTATTTACATTATTTACAAATTTGAATTTAGTACTAGTTTAACTATTTACATTGCACAATGATGAATTTACATGGGCTGAATTGTTATTGTTGGGATTTTATCATTAATATTTATATCTTTTTTGTAATTTTAGAGACGGGGACCCTGACGTCCCCCTGTCCCCCATGAATTTCCCCAAAATTTGGGGGTTCTCCGGGTAAGTCTCGCCACTCCCGTGCACCCCTGTCCCAAAGACTTGGTGGAACATTGTGTGTAATCATGGAAAAGAGGGAGCTGGATGATATGCTCTCGTTATTATATGCCAATATACTGTCCCTTTGTAACTACTACCTAACAATCTATACCCCAAGTTGGTAATAAATTTATTTCTTTTCCAAGTAATTTCTTTGGGATGGAAAAAAGTTCTGAGCTTCATGTTTAAGTTTCCAGCTTTCAATCTATACTTGTTATCTTTCCTTGAATATTTCTTATTATAATTAATTGTCTTTATCTGTACAGCTTTGGGAAAAAGGAGACATTAAGGTGTTTAGCTCTTGCTTTGAAACGGATGCCACCAGGCCAGCAATCATTGAGTTTTGAGGACGAGTCAAATCTTACGTTTATTGGCTTGGTAGGAGTGAACAATACTTTAATGCTAAGATTTTATTCTGCAGTTGTGAATCTGGTGATAACCTATCTGTAGTTCACTTCATTTTCAGAAATGAATTACTTTTTCCCATTCATAGATGAGAGAAATCTAATTATGGGCTATCCTTATATGGTAGCTGTTATTGATCTGCAAGGTTTGCCTTTTTTTTTTCTCATTTTTTTTCTTATAAGTAGTTTTTTTAATCTTCTTATAAGTAGTTGTATTCTCTCTTTTCTGCATATATAATCTTTCTATTTTTTTGCATTTCCATTAGTTACATTTGTGGCTATTGGGTATACTAGATATTTTTGTGTCGTATGTTAATTTTTTCTCACCCAGCACCTTGATAAATTATTACCTAGCAAATGCCTTGCTGTAATTTACTTATTACTGCAGATTTACTGAATAAAATACACAGCTGGGTTTTTAACGGAAATAAAAATAAATAAGCGGAAGAACTGGAAACCAATCTCATGCACACATATAAATTTTTCCCTTCAAATCAGCTTATCCATAAGAATAATATTGAAGCTTAGAAGGGCTCCCTGACTGGGAAAATGGTCCTCTGAGAAAAATACAAACAACAAAAACCTGGAGATCTACTAGCTGATCACACCCTCAAAATCTGTCCTTCGATCTTGCTGGATGCTTCTCCTTTTCTGCCCCTTGTTCTCTTCCTTGAACCCTGCAAACTTGGATGGATGTCCTTCTCCACCCAATCACTGAGATCTTACTATCTCATTGTCTTGTGCTCACTCAATGTGTTTTCGTCCTTCACTTAGCCTTCCTTTTATAAGCTTGAGTTATGACCAAATCAAAACCCTAATCTCCAAAGTGATTTACATTTGAGATTAAAACTCAACCCACTTGAGATCAATGGTTGAGATTCTTCTAATTCAGTAATGCCAAATCCTAAGTCAAAACTTTAGCATTTCATTAGATTAACTCCCTTTTCTTATAAAAGTCATTTCACTTAAATAATAAAATTATTAAAGTGAAATTACTAAGGTTAAAGGTCAATTAGATGACTTCCAAATGTCTAGACACATAGACATGTGCGGAAGTACCTGTCCGTTGCTACAAACATCAACACTCTCTCTTAGCGAGGAAGGTACTTTTGGAAGAGGCACTTGGAAATGGTTGTCCCTTCGATCCTGGCACAATATCGTGCACCATAGCATCCTGATAAACATGATGGTCTGCTGCATCTTCAATGATGTTACTCCTTAGTGCCATGAAGTTTGGAAACTTCTTTGGAGGCCCACTCTCTCTGAATGTGCTCCTAGGACCCTCAACATGCTCCTGGGCATCCTTCAATGTCTTCTCAAACTACTTGGGTCTCTTGATAGAGCTAGAAGTGGCTAACTCCTCCTCCCCACCTGGAGGCTGGCTCCCTGAACTGGAAGCCTCTGAATGTTGTTCTTCCTTCGGAGCCTACCACTGCTCGTCCACTACCACTGGTGGTAACTCATGAGACTTCCTAGATGCTAAGTTCTCCTCGAACTTAAGATCTCGGCTCACCACCGTCTTCCGTTGCGCTGGTATGAAGATCCTGTAAGTCTTTGAGGTCTCACTGGTATGAAGATCCAATAGCTCATCAATCCTCAGAATGGGATACATGTTCTTAATTGTCTTCTTGTTCAAAGCCCTATAATCAATGCACATGCACATGGTCCCATCCTTCTTTTTCAATAGTACCACTAAAGATGCAAAAGGACTGGAACTTGGTCTAATGTGGCCCATGTCTAGTAGTTCTTTGATAGCCTTCTCTATTTCATCTTTGTACTTCTTTGGGTGTCTATAGGGAGTGGTGATGACAGGTTTCGCTCCCTCTTCCAACTCTATGATATGCTCAAACCCCCTATCTGGTGGTGCTCCTGGTGGAATGGGTCCGAACACCTTGCTATGTTTGTCAATGATTCTTTGAATCTCTGGTGAATAGTGAATCACTCCCTTCTTATCCACTCGTACTGATATTCTACACTCAACAACATATACAATGTCCTCTCTTCTGAAAATGGCCTCCATGCGCTTTGTTGTAACCACCCTAGGTGTGTTTCCTGACATGCCCTTGAGAACTACCTTTTTTCCACTTTCCTTGGTGAAGGACATCTCCATGGTCTTGTAGTTGGTAGTGATTGGCTCCAACGTACTAAGCCACTGCACCCGCAGGATGATATTGGTGTTTAGAAGGTCCATCACATAGAAATCTTGTGCTAAATCATGTCTGCCCAATGTAAGCTTCATCCCCGGAATATACCTGTTACAAGGCATAGTGCTCCCTCTTGCTACTTCTACCTTGAATCCTTCAAATTCCACAGTGGGTATGTGTCTTCATTGTAGTAGAGCTGAGTCAATAAAGTTGTGAGAAGCACCCCCATCAATGAGAATTGAAACTTTCTGCCCCTGCAACACCCCTCTCATCCTGAAAGTGTTGTATTTGGGTACCCCACTGATGGATGCCAATTTTTCCTTCTCATCTGTTGCAATGTCGTGACTTGCACCTTCTTCTTCTGTAGTTTCGGTGGTGTCTTCTTCTATGTTTTGAAGGTGGCCGAAATCTTCATCCTCCTCATTATCGGAAGTTACCTCAATGTAATGTGCCTTGCCTTTGCCCATACATTTGTGGGATGGATCCCAAGGTTCTTTGCATGTATAGCCCAGTTGCTTCCTCCTCAATTCTCTTCTAATGTTCTCATCCATTCTACCCCTTCCTCTGTCAAACCCCCTTTGGTCTTTTCCTCCTTGATTCATGGGAGGTCTTTGGTCTCTTCCTCCTGTATTTAGAGGTGGTCTAGGGATGAATTTAGATTTCGCTGTTGGGCCTAGATCTCATGTCCTTCATATAGCATCCTGTAAGTTGGTAGGCTTGAAAGCCTTTACCCAACCCTTTAAGGGTTCCATCAATCCCTCTGTGAAAAGCAATCACGAGTCTTGACTGAGACACATCCTGCACCATAACTGCTATCCTCTGAAGCTCCTCAATATACACCTCTCATGATCCTGTCTGCCTGAGTTGGGTGGGTTCCCTGAAATGTAGTTCTGGATCCCCCTGGTCAAACTTGTCAATAAGCCTCTGTGTAAACTCTGTGTAAGCCACGATCTGATTGTGGCCAAGTGTAGTTAACCCATGGTACCACTAGTCATGAGCTTTGCCTTCCAGGTACATGGTGGCAAACTTGATGGCATCCATCTCTCTAATCGGGTTAAGTTGTAGGTAAGTGTCAAGTTTCTGCACCCAAGCCTGTGCAGTCATCTTGGAAGATCCATCAAAATAGGGGATTTCCATTTTACCAGCCATGTGCTCTAACTCATAGTTGTTCCTTTGGTACGGCCTGGTTCTACCTCTGAGTTTAAATCCACAATACTGATCCAGTGTGATTTGTCTCTGGATTGCTACGCTTAGTGAGTTATATTCCCTAACATACTAATCAAAATTGTCCTCAATTTCGTCTTGGTAGTTTGGCTGTGTCTGTTCATTCAAGAACGAGGGTAGATAGGGCCTCTGGGTGGTCCTACTGTGTGTTTGTCCTTGTGGTGCACCTCCTCCATGGCTTTGTCCCTCAGTGTGGTAATGGGGAATGTGCTCCTGCTGATGTCTATGCCCCCCATGAGATCCACTAGCCTCTCTGTTTGCATATGTTTTGAGGCCCCTTTCCTCCATGAGATCCACTAGCCTCTCTGTTTGCATATGTTTCAGGCCCCTTTCCTCCATGAGTCAAATGTAATAGTACCTGTGAGATCTTATCCTGTCTGACATTTACCTTCTCTAAGGTCTCCCTCAACTCACTCTGACCCCTGCGCACTGCCTCCTGGTTTTCTATAACTGATGTACCAATGCACTCTCTGTCTGAAGTATAGATTGATGTAGCTCCTTTGCAAAGCTTGCTAAGACCCGTGGCTCACTATCCTCACTTGAACCTTCCATGTATGCCTTTGGTTCGCCTGCCTGTTTCCTACGTCTGCCCATATAGATACCACTGAACTTTTGCATACGCTAATCCCCACTGGCTGGGACAATGCACGCTCTGATACCACTGTAATGTTCCCAAGCCAATTTTTTCGCTGGGAACACTAACTGCTCTCTGTTAACTGTTGTGTGTGTGTTTGTTTGCAGTTTTACTCTTGAAGTTGCTTCTTAGGGTTTGTTGATTTAGTTATTAAGTACATGAACATAGATCTGAAGATGCAACACATGGAAATACGAGAGATAACAAGAAACACCAAATATGGAACCAAACATCATAGATCTGACATTTATTTAGATAATATGAGAGAACTTGATACAATAAGACTGTAGATCTAGAATAATCAACAGATAGATCCTCTAGCCGGGATATGAGATGCTACAAAATGCCCAAGATAAGAAGATATAAGCCTCTAAAGGATGGATACAATATGAAGATCGATATACGATGAACTAGGGTCAAGTCCAAACCCCCCTGGCTGAAGATACGCCCTCCTGAATGGCTGTGAAGGTCCAATATTTCGGCCTAGTTGTTGGAAGCTTCCAAATGGCACCAAACTCTGCAGAATGATAGATCGGGGCAAGTAGAACCCCCTCCTGAAGTCTCAAGACGAAATGTCAAGGTATGCTCCTCCAAATGTTGAATCCTCAAGTAAAACTGCGCCCTCTTGAATACTGCCAAGACCCAATATTTCGGTCCTGTTGAAGAAGACCTCCAATCACTATGAAACTCTCCAGAATGATAGATCGAGCCAAGGTGAACCTCCTGATGAAGGGACAAGATGAGATCTGAAGTTTTAATCCTCCAAACTGAGTAGATCTACTTCCCAGTAGCGCCCTCCTTCTCTCCAAATCTTGTAAATGCTTAAGTAAATCAAATAGCAAAGATAACTCCTTCATAAAGCACTAGAGATGAAGATCAAGACCCTGCAGAGAAAACCCAATTGTCGGAATGTCCAAGAGCCTTTTCAAACTCTTGGATTGAATCCTCCTTCAATCTGTGGTGCGCCCCCTTGGCTGGAAACCCTCCAAGTTACGTTCTGCTGCTGCCCTGGATGGAGTATGGTACCTGTAATTGTTGTAGAATGGTGTGGGTGGAGTATTGCATCCCTGAGACCAAGCTTAGAACAAGATAGGTGGAATCTTTCACCACCGAGTTGTCTTCTAGGGTTTGCATTCTCAAAACCCTCAAAATTGTTGTGCTCTAGAGCCCAAAAGAAAAATGCAATAATAATCCAAGGTGAGTGAGAGGTGTGCCCTTGCCTTTCCTTTATACCTCCAATCCGTTTCTCTGTTGAGTTAGTTAATCCCTAGGGTTAACTCCTAACTCAACCTCACGTGTTCTATTTCTTCATTGAGTTACTTTACCTTTTCCAAGTCAACTTAATATTATAACGTTGAGTTTAGCTAACTTCTCCCCATAGTGCATGAGACTATAGTCTAGTGGGGATGACTAGACTACTGAGTCTCTCCAACCCTCTTCATCAAGAGGTGGGGGACATTACAATAGTGCTCATTCTTGTGGCACGCAAAACACTTGATCTTACTCATGTCCTTCCTTTTACTCGACTGTGAGGTTGACCCCTCACTATTACCCTTGGAACCCTTTCCTTTGCTCTTCTTGGCCTGATTGGCGAGAGCCAGATTCTCCTCTCCATCTCGCTTGCTTGCTTTAAACTCCTCCTGAGGCTTTTCCTGAATGCAATCATCCCAAAGCCTCTACCAATCTGGAAGTTTCTCCTGAGCACAGATACCCTTGACAAATGGTTCCCATGGCTTGCGAACCCATTCAATGCCACATTAACAAGTTCTACATCATCCACTTTCTCCCCAATGTCTGCAAGCTGATTATGTGTCTGGATGATTCTCATGGAGTCGCTGGTAACATTGTCAGATCTTGACATCTGGATGGATCTAAGCTTGTTTCTTAAGGTCATCTTCTTGTTCAAGTTGTCACTCTGGAACAATTCCACTAGAGCCTTGAACATCTCTCTGGCCGACTACTTCTCTGCCACGTGAGGGATCAAATGATCTTTCACGACATATAAGATCACTATCTGGGATTTGATGTCCTTCTTGAGAGCAACCTTCTCTGTTGCATCTGTCAGTGTACGAACAACCTTCTCCACAATCTCCCAAAGGTCACGTTCCTTCAAAAGCAAAGTTACCCTCACCTTCTAGGATAGGAAGTTAGATGCTCCATCCAACTAGTCTTCAAACCTGAGACTGGTTACTGCCATTTGTAGATCTGATCAAAACTTCCAATTCTGTGCAAAACCTTATAGGGGGCATAATATTTGGGTGCTAACTTATTGTCCTTCTTTTGTTTCTCGAGGGACATCTGTTTATATGGTTGTAGCCTAAAAAATACCCAATCCCCCACTTCAAATTCCCTTTCACTCCGATGTTGATACGATTGCTGTTTCATCCTATTTTGTGCAATAACTAAGTTGTCCTTTTATAGTTTGAGAACCTCTTGCTGGTCCCCTATGTGTTCGTCCACTGCTTGAACCTTTGTATTCCCTTTCAAGGGTGATGAAATGGATGGAGGATGATATCCATACAGTGCCAAAAATGGGGACATTTTTGATGAAGCATGGAATGATGTGCTGTGCCACCATTCCGCCAAGGGAAACTACTTGACCCATTGTGTCTATTTGTTAGATGCAAAGCAACAATTATATCCTTCTAGACATTTGTTCACAATCTCAGTTTGCCCATCGGATTGAGGATGATAAGATGAGACATGAGCCAATTGAGTACCCAAACAAGAAAATAATTCTGTCCAAAAATTTCCAGTGAAAATTAGATCTCTGTCACTTTCAATAATCTTGGGGACTCTTTGTAGCTCTTGAATTGTTTCCATGAATGCTGCAGCTACTGTACTTGCTTTAAAAGGATGAGAAAGAGAGCAAAAATGGGCATACTTTGTCAGTCATCCAGTACTACCATGAAGAAAGTCTTTCCTCTGGATTTGGGTAAACCTGTAATATAATCCATTGAAACTTCTTCCCAACGTTGACTTGGTATAGCTAATGGTTGTAGGAGACCTGGCATCTTGATTGTCTCTCCCTTATTCTGTTGGCAGACTAAACATTCAAACACAAACTTTTGAACATCAGTTTTAAGACCTTCCCAGAAAAAATCCTTCCTGATCTTGTGGTACGTTTTCAAGAACCCTGAATGTTCTCCTATAGGAGAGGTGTGCAATTCTAGAAGGACCTTCTGTTTGAGTTGGGAATTCTTACATAAATATAGGCTCATGATACCATAGCAAATCATTTTTCCACACAAAATTATCTAATGAACTGGGGTCCTCTTGTAGTTGTTGAATGATCTTGCATACCTCTTGATTTTGCTTCCATTCTATCCTTGCTTCTTCCACCCAATCAGATTGTGGAATAGAAATAACACATAGTGAATCTTCTGTTTATTCTTCTTTCCTTGAAATGGCATCTACCACAACATTGTGTTTTCCTTTTTTGTAGATAATTTCAAAATCATAACCTATCATCTTTGTAACCCATTTTTATTGCTCTTCTGAAGATAAGTGTTGTTCCAAGAAGTACTTCAAACTATCATGATCTATTTTTACTTTGAAGTGTTCCTATTAGGTAAGGGCGCCATTTCTGAACTGCATGTCGTATGACCAACATTTATTTTTCATAAATCGGTTTAGGTAGGTTTTTTGCTTTAAGTTGGCTACTTTGAAAGGAAAGGGGCCTTCCTTCTTGCTATAAAACTGCACCAATTCCATGGCATGAGGCATCACACTCCACAATAAATGTTTTTGTGAAGTCAGGTATGGCCAGGATGGGAGTTGTACACATAGCCTCCTTAAGACTTTCGAAAGATTTGGTTGCTGCTTTAGTCCAAGAAAATGCTTCCTTCTTTAATAATGTTGTTAGAGGTGTTGCTATTTGACCATAGTTCTTGACAAACTTGTGGTAATATCTTGTCAATCCTAAGAATCCTCTAAGTTTCTTGAAGTTTTTGGGAAGTGGCCATTCCCTCATAGCTTTAATTTTGTTAGGGTCCACTTTTACACCTTAATGAGATACAATATGACGCAAATATTCCACTTCTTGAACCCCAAAGGCACATTTGGAAGGCTTTGCATAAAGTTGTTGCTCTTCCAATAGTTGTAATATTCTGTCAACATGTTGTACATGCTCTTCCCAAGATTTGTTGTAGATTAGTATGTCATCAAAAAATACTAACACAAATTTTCTAAGGAAGGGATTGAAAATAGAATTCATCAAGCTTTGAAATGTTGAAGGTGCATTAGTAAATCCAAATGATATGACAAAAAATCCATAATGATCTTCATGCTTTCTAAAAGCTGTTTTGGGAATGTCTTCCTCCCTCATTTTGATTTGATGATATCTCGAACAAAGATCCAACTTAGTAAACAATTTTGCTCCATGTAATTCATCTAATAATTCATCAATGACAAGAATAAGAAACTTATCTTTGATGGTCATTTTGTTGAGCTGTCTATAATCTTTGCACATATGCCATGAACAATCCTTTTTTGTAACCATCACCATTGGTGAAGAGAAAGAACTTTGGCTAGGTTGAATGATGTCGACCTTTAACATTTCTTGGATCATACGTTCAATCTCACTCTTCTGTGCATTTGGATACTTGTATGGCCTAATGTTAGGTGGTACACTTCTTGGTTGCAAATGAATAACATGGCCATGATCTCGAGCATGTGAGAGACCCTTAGGCAGTTCACCAAGTACCTTGGAATGATTGTTGATAACTATTTGTACATCTAATGGAGTAGAGGATATAGATGTTTGCACATCAAGTGAGCACAATTGTGCAATTACACCAAAATGTCCCTTTTTGTGTAATTTTGTCATGCTATTTGAGCTTATCACCATAGAGGGTTTACCTGGGATACCTCTAAGCTCAATTTCCTTTCCATTCAAAGAAAATCTCGTAGAAAGATCTTGAATATTAAGGGCCACCATTCCCAATGATTGTAACCATTGGACCCCTAATATAACATCAACACCACCTATTTGGATGGCAATCATGGGACTATCCAAAAAATACTTCCCCATGTTGAGCTTAATACTATGGCACTTCCCAGAACAATTTATGGTACTTCCATCTGCAATCATTACTTGAAACTCTGGTTTTATCTCAAAGTTCAAAGTTGCTATGTGAATCTTTTTGTTATCAGTGATCACCCATAATATTATGCAGTTCAAAATATTGCTTTATTTGGTTCACCTAGGTAAAGACCTCTGTTGCATCATACTTCTTTAATTCAAAGACATTATGCTAATCTGCAAGCCAAGTTTGGAGGGAACGCTAGGACGTCTTATTGGGCTAATGCTCATTGGATGTGGGATGTTTCTGGGAGAAGTCAAATCTAGGCCATGTGAGTGGATGAGGTGGTAGGGGATGTTTGGGCAAGGGGTCCAGTGATAGTAGAGAAATGTATGGCTTACCTGTGGGTGCCTCTGAAGAGGGTGAGCCGCACCTGTCATGGATGCAAATGTTTCCACGCCCATTCATGCCTTCTATCCTTTATTCTTATTGCTTTTTCTTTCAAGAGGCTAGTTAGGGGACACTGCCCTGGCGTGGTGACCAGTGGTGGCAATGGTGGAAATGAGAAGGCTGGCTCTTGATGAGACCCCCTTTCTCTTGGCTATGCCACCAAGAGCCACTACTCTGGTGTGGTGACCAACTGTTGGTAGTGTCATACCGCTACATGCCCATGGACCTAATAGGCTGGCTCGTGATGAGACCCCTATCCTCTAACTAGGTCTTGTTTTATTATTTTTTATGGGTCCCTCTGTTTCTTGCTGAGAAGCCTTTTATTTCTTTCTTGGGGATCCCTGGGCGAAGCATTTCAAGGTTTCATTCTTTTGGATTTTATCTTTTGCCAACTACTTTTACCCTCTGGGCCTTTAGCCCCTTCTTCCCACAAGGTAAGGTACAACCCTTAGATATTTGGCCAACCCAATGCCCAAACTAGTGTAATTGGATGGATGAGCGGGAAAAAGATGAAAAGTGGTAAGTATGGTGGGAGTGGACGATGGCCTTTTATGAATCCCCCCAGTGGCAACTCAAACCCTATGGGTACCAGCTTACTACGACATCCTGTCATTTCCCCTAGGTGTGGTCAAGTGGAAAAGCATAAGGTCCAAGCACACGTTAGAAGCAAAAAGAATTAAATGCACATATTCAAAGATTTTGAGGATCAGAGTGACACATACCATGATACCCAGACTCATTACCTCATGGAGCAAGACCCATCTTTGCTGCAAGACCAGGTTGATGTGATGAATGCTGCTACTGATGACAAAGTGGAGGCACTGAAGAATGAGAGGATGGGCCCTCCAGGGCCATGCTCAAGTCGATTTGGCTCTCGGTACTCCATGTCTAAGACCTGTGGGTCTCAAGACATAATCTCCTTAGTTATCCCTAGGTTAGGGGATAACAGGCCCGATCTACAATCTAGAAGATTTTGGTGGCATTTGGAGGCTGCTCCTAGAAGGGAGAACGAATTCTCCTTGACTTAGTCAAACCAAGAGGGCGCAAACCAGTTGAGGGTTTTGTCCAGTGGGAGGAGGAGAACTTCTCAGTTTAGCTTGAGACTTGGC
>ML824819.1:27252-39136 GCA_009831015.1 Picea engelmannii | reverse complement strand
TATCACCTATGTTTGGAATCAGAGGAAACTCAAGAACATATTCTCAATCAATGCTCCTTTATTTCCCTCATTTGGACCAGGTATCCCTTGTGATGTGCACATCCGACCATAACAAGGAAGGATTTGTTAATATTATTGTTGGTTTGAGGCTCTAAGCCCTTAAGAATCCCATTCTCAAACATATTTTGCTTCTTCTCCCTGGAGTCATCCTCTAGGAAATATGGAAGGATTGAAATCACAAAATATTCTCCTTCACAAAGAAAACTTGGACCGAAGTTCGACTCCACATCAAGAAAAATATCGCCGAGACCATTCTGGCCAACACCTCGACTATAAAGGATATATCCTGTGACCCCAGTGTGAAGGTAATCCTCCAAGGATGTAACCTTCAAATTACCCCCTTCGTCCCTCAATTCAATGGGCCTTCCAACCATAAACATATCCCCAATCAATGGGCTCGCCCCCTGCCAGGCTTCATCAAGATAAATTTTGATGGAGCATCTAAATGGAACCTTGGCTGAGCTGGCTTTTGTTTCATTCTCATGGATGAGAAAGGGTCACTTCTTCACATCTTAGTAGGTAATATTGGGTATGATTCAAATAACACAATAGAGCTTTGGGCCCTTATCAAAGGTCTCACCCTCTCGCAACATCATGGATATCACCAAATTGTGGTAGAAGGAGATTCCCATATAATTCTCCATATGTTACCTAATCTCCTCCAATAGAAGATTTAGGCAAGAGTGCCCCCTCTCCCCTTTTTTGTATATTTTTATGGCTAAAGCATTGAGTGGGAAACTATTTATTACTAAAAACAAAATTGTTGATAACCTAGTTTTCTTAATATCTTTTGGAAATTAAATTAAAGATTTCTTTATTTTAATTAGTTGATTTATTTGATTTGATGCTCTATGAGATACTTATGAGATAAATTTATATGTGATTTGCATTCTTAATTTAATTATTTTCTTTAAGTTTTTTTTGCCAATTAAATTATCTTTCTAATTTATTTAATCATATTATTTAGATATAATTGGTTTTCATTTTATAGTTACATTCTTTGAATTTTGTGGATAATGATATATACCATTTCACTAAGGAGAATCCCTAATATTGGAATACCTATTTCCCTAGAATTATTGACCAAGAAATATTGAATTTTATGTTCATGTAATTTTCAATAAAATAAAATGAAAAGAAACTTAATTTACAATGTCAAAAATGACATATTATAAATTACAGCCTGAGTGGGCCTAATGGTTAAGAACATGTTTTTCCTCCTAAGAGGTCACAAGTTCAAAACTAGAGGGGGGTAGGGTATGTATACCTCCGTAGACTTTACCAGTCAAATTGCTGAGCGGATGGGGTCTCATACACTAATTTGGTGTGGCTTGGCCATGACCTTAAAAAAAATAGATAGAAATAAATAGACTATAAAAATGTCATTATAAATTCATCTTTAATCTAGATATTTAAATGATAAAAGGTTTGTGCTTATTTTTAGTCTTACTTAATTATGAATAAATTTCTAATTAAAATGGATAAATATCAATTTATGATTGATTATATTTTCAATATTCACTTGCACTTATATATTGGAATTCATTATATTAATTTTTAATATTTATATTTTTTCTAAGTAAAATTATAGATTACAAGATTGATTATATTTTCAATCTACATATATATTAAGAATCACTACATCAAATTTTTAGTATTTACATTTAAAAATAAATAAATTATAGGTTATTGTGAAATCTTAATGAACAAACTCTTAACAAATACATTTTAAATTATTTATTTAAAATTGTAAATATATACTAATTTGTACTTAATTATATTTTCATTATACACTTTTATTTTACAATGAAATGGATTGTTGATATTCCATTATATTATTTATTTTGTCTTTTACATTAAATTTTCTTTTTAAAAAAATATAAAATTATTGCGGCAACTTAATAAAAATCACCTTTAAGTAACTCTAATAATAAAAAATAAAAATAAGTGCCCCTTCTATTATGTATTAAGCCCTCTGATTTATCTTGCACATCTAAATGTAGTAATAAAAGTGCATTCATTCATTTGTGAGCGTGAGAGGGTTCGGTGCGAGAACTAGGGTTTGGAACTGGTGCGTGTGCAGTGCGTTTCCATGGCGGCGCCAGGGGGTGGGACGACCGCCCCCCCTCCATTGAAAACGGTCGAAGAGGCCTTTCACAGGCTGGTCAACAGCAGAGGGAAGAAAACGGCCCCTCCAGTGATTCCGAAATTCATTAAGAAGTTGGAGGAAATTCCGGAAATCGTCTTACTTGAAGAGAATCCAATGAATATCGCCTTGGATCTGGCCCAAAGAGGGCTCATGGGTCAGTTCATGGGCCTCTGGCCGTCCACCAAAACCACGGATGACTGGATCCAACGGAATTGGAGGCCAAACCTGGAACACAGAGTTACTTTCTATCCGGTTGGTCGAGGGTTTTTTGTGTTCGAATTTATCTCAGAAGAAGACTGGGATTTAATTTTCAGGAATGGGCCCTATTTTATGGGGACGCAGAGCCTATATTTGAACAAACGGACACCCGACTTTGACCCTTTGGTGGGTACGCCTAAAGAAGTGCCGGTGTGGGTTAGATTACCAAACCTTCCGATGAACTGTTGGGATTCTGAATCATTGCAAAGGATAGGGAACGAAGTTGGTAGGTTCATTGACAGAGCTAACAACAAAGGACAATATACCTGCGCCAAAATCTGTGTGGAAGTTGATCTGGAGGCAGGCCTCCCTGAAGCAGTAAAGCTAACAGTTGGAACTTGGACTTATTACCAAAAACTTGACTATGAGCACTTGCCTTTCAAGTGCAGGAATTGTCAGGAGAATGGACACTTCCAAAGAAATTTCCCCAAACTGCAAACCATTGGGAAAGATGACGCAGAAGGTTGGCATAAATTTAAGAGAGGGAAAAACTCATATAATTCCAAAGGCAAGGACAAAAGGAACCAGGAACCACCAAAGGACGGTCACCCCTCACAAAACGCTCAAGAAGCCCCAAAAAAGCAACAAACCCCTGCAATAGAAACAGACGGAGAGGAAGCTCCAACACCTTTGGTCCCAATGGAACCAACCTCACCTGCCAAGAGTCCCAGCCCGAGCAAAGAAAATATCAGTTTGAACACAAATACAGATGCGGAAAACCTGGAAGAGGACGATACAGAGGTAAGCAATCCAAAAGGAACACCGGAGCAACCAAAGAGAGGAAGGAAGACTGAGAAGAAAAAAAGGGAAGAGCAATCCTTCAAGGAAGTGGTTCAAGGCAATCAATACACAATCCAAGAGATGGTGAATACCAGATCGGGGGCGAAGCTGGGGAAGACACTGAAAGGTGGGCTCCCTCTCCATTCAGGTAAATAATGCAATACATCTCTTGGAATTGCAGAGGACTTGGAAGCAAACTGAAAGAAGAAGCCTTGAGGGATCTAGTAAGGCTTGTAAGACCATAAGTCCTCCTCATCCAGGAGACAAAAATGGAGGAGGAAGATCTCCTAAGGGTAAGCAACTCATTCTAGAAGAAGGGCCCTGGAAGGGAAGTAAGCGCTAGAGGAGCCTCGGGGGGGTTGGCAAATTTCTGGGATTCCTCAAATCTGGAGCTAGTTGAAGAAGAAGGAACCACTCATTGGTTATTCACCAAGATGTACCACAAAGGATCTGGTCACCTGGTAAGTCTTTTTAATTTGTATGTCCATGTCTTAGTCAATGAGAAGAAAGAATGCCGGGACTCCTTAAATTCATTTCTTAACATGCAAAACACCGAGAATCTAGTAGTGGCAGGGGATCTAAACGTCACCCTTTCGCTGGTTGAGAAGAAAGGGGGTTCTATCGTCCGAGACCCCGCTAGAGAATGGGTGGAAGATCTAATGTCGGAATGGGAGCTGGAGGATATTCCTCCAACCAACAGGAAATTTACATGGTCCAATAAAAGATTAGGACCAGGTCACATAGCAGCCAGGCTTGATCGGTTCCTTATCCAGTCCTCCTTCCTTACCATCGGCCTGAGGGCCTCCTCCAAGATTCTCCCTCATTACACCTCTGACCATAAACCCGTCTCCCTCTCCCTTCGTCCTAGCACTGTTCTAGGCCCCATCCCGTTCAGATTCAGCCCTTTATGGACAGGTCAAGGCGACTTCCTCAACCTGGTTCAAAACTCTTGGAACGTTCCTATCACTAGTTCTCCATTCTATGTGTGGGAAGAGAAGCTTAGAAGACTCAAAACTAATCTAAAAATGTGGGCCAAAAAGCTGGGCTCACCCCTGGATGAAAGAAAAAGAGTGCAGAAAACCTTGGAAAGACACCAGCTGGTTATGGAAGAAACCCATGTCACCCAAGAACTTCTTAACCGGGAATCCAAAATCCAAAGTAAGTTTCATAAAAGATGCAGGGAAGAAGAAATCTACTAGAGAATGAAATCAAGGGCATTATGGCTCCAGGGTGGAGACAAGAATACAACTTTCTTCCACAAGCAAACTCAAGCAAGGATAAACTACAATTCCATCAGTGAGATCCAATGGCAGGACCAAGTCTACAAAGACTCCCAAAGCATTAAGGAGGCGGCTCACTCCTATTTCAAAAATCTGTATTCAGCCCCTGCTATGGAGGAATTGGATTCGTGCTCCTATCCGTTAACAAAAGTTCCAGATCTGGTCACCGAAGAAGAGAATAGGTCGCTGAGAAGTCCGGTCAGCGTTATCGAAATCATGAAATCTGTCCTCAGTATGAACCCAGATAAGGCGCCTGGGCCAGACAGTTTCATTGCTCGCTTTTATATACTTTGCTGGGACATCATCAAAAAAGACTTATGCAGGATGGTCACGAAATCCCAGAACTGTAACAAATTGGGCGACAGCACAAACTCTTCATTCTTAGCCCTCATTCCAAAATATAAAGGGGAAAAAAGATTCAACATATTCAGACCGATATCCCTCTGCAACACTGGTTACAAAATCATCACTAAAATAATGGCAAACAGGCTCAAAAAAATTCTGCCAAAATTGATTCCGGAAAATCAAGGAGGGTTTGTAAGAGGGAGACAAATTTTTGATAATATAATTTTAGTACAGGAAGCCATCCACACCAGCTGTAAAAAAAGAGAGAAGGGAATGGTAGTCAAATTGGACCTAGCCAACACCTTTGACAGGGTCAGACATGACTTCTTGTTTGCAGTCATGAGGAAATTTGGGTTTACTCAGAAGTTCATCGGGTGGGTTAAGGCTTGTATCACAACTCCTTGGATCGCCTCCCTGATAAATGGACGGCCTGCCAAGTTTTTCCAGGCCTCATGAGGGCTAAGACAAGGCTGCCCTCTCTCCCCTATGCTCTACGTCTTACAAGCCTCAGTGCTAAGTTTCCAACTACAAAGATGCCTCCAAAACATAACACTTCCAGGAATTAGAATAATCCCTTCAATCAAGGAGGTCAGCCATGCTTAGTTTGCAGATGATACCCTCTTATTGGGTGATGCCAATATTAAAACAACAAGGAAATTTAAGTCTGAACTCGACCTCTACAAAGCCTGCTCGGGCAACAAAATTAATTATCACAAGAGTAAGATCTTTGGCTGGAATTGTAACCCTCGGGAACTGCTGCAAATAGGGCATATCCTTGACATGGAAGGCATAACAATATGGGATAACTTTATCTATCTGGGGATTCCAATCTTCAAAGGCCAAGCTAAGGTGGTGCACTCGCTGCCCTTGGTGGATAAACTCAAAATCAAGATTCAAGCGTGGGGAGCAAATTGGCTAACCAGAGTAGGTAAAGTGGTGCTGATGAACTCTGTCATTTCCAGCCTTCCAATATATATGTGTTTGGTGCTCCTCGCCCCCAAAATTATAACAAATAAAATCGATGAAATGCTACGTAGATTCCTGTGGGAAGGAGGCAAGAATTGTGAGAGAAACCTCCACCTAGTTAATTGGGATAAGGTCAAGAAACCAAAATCGGAAGGGGGCCTGAGTATAAGAGATGTGGCTGTACATAACCTTGCTATGGGAGGTAAGTTTCTTTGGAGAATGATCACTGGGAAAAGAACCCGGAGCAAGCAAATTCTTAGGAAAAAATATTTTAGAGGAGATAGAGATCGCTGTCTAGAGAGACCCCCAAAAGTGAAGAAGGGCTCCCCAATTTTCTACCTGTGCCAGAGAGCCCTGTCTTTCTTTTAGCCAAACCTCACCTGGATCCCGGGAAACGGATCAAAAATTTGGATCAGGGAGGACTCCATTCTTGGAGACCAACCCCTCATAGGGTTTAGAGAAACAAGGAATATTGGTGAATGGCTCATGGCCAACAATTGCAGAACTCTTTGGGACATCTCCCTCTGGAAGAATGATGACCAACAATCCTGGCAAGGCTGGAATATGGGGAGATACCCGGAAGAGCTCCATGAATAAGCAACGATACTTGTAGACTTCCTTCAAGGAAAGGCGCCGATTAGTGCCGGGTCCAAAGATAAACGAGGCTGGGGCTCTGCTTCAGGGTTATACACATCATCAACAGGCTATAAGGCAGCCCTTGACATTCCATGCCCCCCCCCAAATCCAGGCCCGTGGAAAGCACTTCGGAACTTCCCTTCAATTCCCAAGGTTGACCTCTTTGCTTGGACTTTGACCCACAACAACATTTTAACTTTCGATAATCTTAAGAGGAGGGGCTGGGAGGGGCCCTCTCGCTGTCCCTTGTGCAACCAGGAAGAAGAAACCTATGCGCACCTCCTTTTCACGTGCGAGTTCTCAAAAGAAGCTTGGGGCCTTCTAACAGGTGCGGCCTCCTCAAGCCTTCCCACCTCGGCCCCAGAGATATTAAGCAACTGGCTGTCTTTATCCCCGTTTGATCTGAGAAAGAAGCACCTCCTCAAAATAGTTTGGATGTGGATTCCCAAATTCATATGCTGGAATATTTGGTTGGAGAGGAATAACAAAATTTTTAAAGGGGAAAGAAGGCCACCTTCCCAAGTGGCCATTAAAGCTAGGACGATGATTTCAGAATCCTTAAATGGTAAGACCACTATCCGGAACTCGACACCCCTCTCGGAGGAAGAAGGAAGGTGGATTAAGGAATTCATCCAAGCCCATTCTGGCACGAATCAAATCAAACCTCTGCAAAAAAGGAAATGGGAGATAAGGATGGAAGAACAGGAATTTCTAAAGTGGAGATCGTCGCTCAAAGAGTGGTGTCTCTTCTTTGATGGGGCCTCCAAGGGAAACCCTAGTCAGGCAGGGGGAGGGGGAGTAATCCTCGACCCCTCTGGTAAAATTCACAAGGCGTACGCTTGGGGTTTAGGCCACGCCTCTAATAACCAAGCGGAATTCCTAGCCCTTTGGCAAGGTCTCACCCAGGTGTTAAAAATGGGGATCCAGAAAATAATGATCTTTGGAGATTCTAAATAGGTAGTTGATGCATTCAACACTAAAAATATTCCTAAGGACATCATCCTGGCTCAGCTGTACAAGAAATCTCTTCTTCTCCTGCTGCAGTTCAAGGAATATCAATTGAACCATGTGCTGAGATTTTTGAACGGACAGGCCGATAAGGAAGCAAACATCGGATCCCTCTTGAGAAAAGGGCATCTAAAGGTTAATGAGGAAGCATCCCATCATACCATTCTCTAAGCCTATAGGCAATCATGATTTGAAACTTCACGTGTGCAAGGCGAGTGGCCGGACGGACACCAGACCCAACAAAGCTCCGGTGGGACGGGCGAAATCTCAGAACAGAGATTTGAAGTTCGATTCAGATCGTGGGGGATCACGAGGCGGGGGTAGCGTTTCAAATTTAAAGGGGAAGGCTCTGGTGCATTTTCTCATCTCCAAAAATAGGCACGCCATCTCCCCGTGCAGGAAGGAATACCAGAATTTCCGAAGAAGAATGGAGTCAGCGTCCAAACCAAATCTCACTCCGAAGGAACGAATCGAGATGATTAGAGCAGAGTTGGAGAGCATAAAGGCGTCCATGACCCAGAGGAAATGGGAGATGCTCAACATGGAAATGCAGGACATAGGGGATGATCTCTCAGATGAAATCCAGATAGGGCTGAAGGACGTGGCCAATCTTATGGGAGACCTGGGGAAGAGACTCTGCAAGCTGGAGCATCAAGTTGAAGAGCTCACTAAGGATCTAGGCAAGATTTCGGAAGCGACCGCTGAGGCATCTTATAAGGTCGGGTAAAGTAGCATCTTGGTGGAGAGCTAGCATCGCTCGCACCAGTAGTTATGAGGATTTCCAGCAGGCTAGTTTGTAGCTTAAGCTTTAAGTAGTTGGGGATTTTTCGGCAGATAGAACTTGGGTCTTAAGTAAGGATATACTCACTGGTTAGAAGAATGGTAACAGAGCAGTAGCTCTGATTTTGAAAATGTAAGTGTTGGAAGCCCCCTCTGCCGCTTATTAAATAAAGCCTCATAACCGTTTCTGTTAAAAAAAAAATAAAAGTGCACTCTAACATTCCCCACGTCATTACATAAAGCGTGAAGGGTTTTTCTTTTCACGGGAGCAGTGGAATTTTTTTTTGAGGGATTTTATTATTTCAATAAAGTTAAATAACGCCAATGTTGTCAATGAAATATTCTTACTCTTAATAATGTTAGGTTATTTTTGGTAAATGTGTGAGTAAAGTCTTTATTGGAAAGATGATATATTTCTTAATAATATTAGGATTTTTTTTAAAATTATGGTTAATGGGTAATATTTTGGGATTACCTGGTCACCAAGGTTCAAATCTTTAAGCTGTCATTATAACCCCAAGAATATATCCAACAACCCATAAGCCAGATATACGATAACTTATAATTCAACAAAAGTTTATACTTGACTTCCACCTAAAATGAAAGTCTATCCCATGACAAAGTCTTTACTAGAAAGATACATCTCTTTATTGTAGTTAGACACAGATATTGTCATATATACTACTAAAGTTAATCACTACATTTGTTTTGCATATTTAAATTGGGGAAAGTAAGTGGACACAATATCACCCATGAAACTCAATGTCAAATCTTTTTGGTTATCACTATAACTACTAGTTTTTACACATAATACATTGAGAAGCATAAAAATGATGTGAGCAAGTTAAATATTTGAGAATAAAATAATTAATTTAAGTAGGAAAAGTAAAACAATGAAACAACCAATAAAGTTGAGAGATAAAATTAATTTTTCTTTTAATTTTGAATTTACATATATTAAGCTAATCACAATAGTATTCACCGGAGGAATTGAGATATTGAAAAGTGCAATTCATTTTTCCTTGTATATCCATGCTTTAGTTTGATATTATAAATAAATAGTTCAACATATGCTAATTTGTTTCTGATCAATAAGTTAATAATAACAATCAATTAATGATTACCAAACTTACACCTTAATTAATGAACATTGTGATACAACTCATACCAAGATGATGATTATTGTTATGAAAACTTATCATTTTCTTAAAAAAATAAAATAAAAATAAAAGTATTGCATGAAAAAGACATAAAATAATAAACATCTTTCTTCTTTCACATGACTAAAACTAACAAATCTTTATATAAAGTATATCTTGAATGCTAAGTTAAAAAAACCATGCCTAGAATTATGGCTCATGGCAGTGAGAATTGCATTACATTGAAAATCCATCTATGTTATATTGAATTCTTATAAAACTATTTATATGTTTTAGAATGAAATCCGAGTTATAAATCTTCGGTATAATCTCATGGAGAAACAAGACTAGAAATAACATATACCATTCTTCTTATGATGCTATTATAGAAATATCTTTTAATATATATACATAATAGAATGCTATAATGCGAAATTGTTTAATGCTTATAGTTGAGTGTAATGTCACTCACTCTTATAGCTCTTCCTAGCCACTCCATGAAGAGTTTAGCTTACAGTGATATTGACTTTGACAAGTAACATAAAGTATTCATTGTACCTACTTTTACAATTATAATTTACAGAATATTTCACAATTATAGTTCAAAAATTTTTAAATCATATGTTTGTATAATTTCTAATTAATATTTCACAAGTGATATTTTTATTATATTTAAAAAAATATTAATATAAAAATAAAGTTTGATGAAACCATGGAATCATTACAATTAGATACAATGAATACTCTAAGTTCCCATAATTATGGATTAGGTTCTATCTCTATCTTTCTCCCGCCTATGTTCTCAACAAAAATTGAAGATGGAGAGCACAACATCCCTCTTCATTTCCAAACTGAGTAGGTTCGTTGCATGGATTCTTAGGACAAAGTGGGTTGCCCCTACAAGCTATCCGTTCATAGTTAATCATCTTACTATTGTTTTCCTCCTTCAATTGTGGTGGTCGATCCATAGTCTCAAGAGAAGTACCATGTGTTTTTTGAGCCCAACGACCTATGTTACTAGCAGGCTTCAACTTTGAATTTAACTAACATCAACATTTTAAATATTAATTTAATTCTTTATAAAAGATTATAATTTATATTTTTTTCTTTATTTTTGAAAATTACATATTTAACATTTTTAAAGAAATAATATCATGTTGTAAATATTATATTTAAGTCATGTTATTATGAATATTTTTTTTTGAGTAAGATGATTTTGTAGTAAACTAGCAACAACCAATTTATAAAAGTTGTTGATATACGTCGATCGGTGCCATTTATTCACCTTTCCAAACTAATGGCGTCGATCATCATATATCAACCACTTTTATAAAGTGGTTGTTTCTAGTTGACGGTGGACATGCCTTGGGGACCACCATTAATATATATATTTTTGTAACTAGGGGAATCGGTAACAACGATAGTATCGTACTCGCGTGACACGGGGTCGAATCCTGCCGGCTGCCTTATAACCCCTAGGGAGGAACGCACAGCCTGCAAGCATGCCCTCCGAGTAAATCGGGGTGAGAATCGACCTTGAGACCTCTTTTTATATATTTCCTTCCATTTACACGGCACTTGCCAATCGGTCTACACCCATGTGGGCGGACCACCATTAATATATTAATACATAATTAATGTATCAATTAATTATTACATTGATGATGATGATGATTAACATCCACTAAGACCTAATTGGTCTATCAAACCTTAAGAGGGTAAGTGTTTACTTGTGATTCTTTAGAATTTTGTTTCTGTGCTCAAAAAGCATTAAGAGAAGCTTTCCAAGATCACCATACTTTTGTTGAGTTAAGAGGTTAGGAAGGTTGGTAGTGTGATCAATATTTTGAAAATGAGATCTAATATGGGTATAGGCTGGACAATCTAAGAGAAAGTGCTTTTCATCTTCAACCTTCTTAGTGTCACAAAGGTGACACGCTCTTTCATTAATATTATATTAATGTAATAGATAATAATAATGTATAAACATAATCTATAAATTAAAGTATTAAGTTACATTAATGTATAATGTGGTTGATTGATACATTAATAGTGTAATGCTAAAATATTAATACACTAATAAATTAATACATTAATAATGTAATGTATTAATTAATTTATACATTAATGTATAATGTAAGGTATATTAATTAATTTATAAATATATCATTAAAGTATTAATACACTAATAATACATTATTAAAATATTAATTAGTTAATACATTAGTAATGCATTATTAAAATATTAATACATTAATAATGTATAGTATTAATTAATTTGTACATTAATTAGTTTATACATTAAATATATTATTAATAATGAATTTATTATTATTATTATTTTTTAACGAGAACGGTTATGTTGTATTGATCGGCTTTCAGGCAAACCTGAATCAGAAAGTTACATATCTAGAGAAGGTTGGTGACCTCTAACAGTACTGCCAACCTTCTTATGAACGTCTTGGGAAACCCATCCCATTTGC
>ML824819.1:0-14073 GCA_009831015.1 Picea engelmannii | reverse complement strand
GATCCTTTATGGGATTAGCGGGATACTATAGGAGATTTATAAAAGGATTCTCCAAGATTGGTTGTCCAATCACTGCCCTCCAGAAGAAGGGGACAAAATTCCCATGGACACAGAAATGTGAAGAAAGATTCCAAACTCTGAAATATCTACTGACCCATGCACCCATGTTGAAAATCCCTGACCCAGAAGATGACTTCCTTGTGTGCACAGATGCCTGTAAGGAAGGGATCAGAGGAGTCCTTATGCAGAAAGAAAGTGTGATTTGCTATGAATCCCAAAAATTAAATGAACATGAAGTCAACTATGTGACTCATGATCTAGAACTAGCTGCCATAGTGCATGCCTTGAAAATGTAGAGGCATTACCTCTTGGGAAGAAAATTTGTACTTATGACAGATCACTGTGGATTGCGGTATTTGTTTGACCAACCAAAGATCAATGCTAGACAAGATAGATGGATGGCCCTCCTTAGCAAATTTGATTTTGAAATCAAACACATTAAAGGGAAAGAAAATAGGGTGGCTGATGCCCTTAGCAGAAGCATGAAAATAATTCACCTGGCAGTGGTGAGTACCTGTGAGACATATGTCAAGAACAGAGTAAAAAATGCACAGGAGACAGATCCCTTCGTTCAGATTGTGACCCTATACCTACAACAAGAACCCGTTGGAGTAAAATATGAAGGCTACCAGATGACCGAAGGAGGTCTTCTCACTTACAGAGATAGACTATACATTCCAAATTGTGACGACTTGAAGAGGTTCATTATGGATGAACTACATAAAAGACCATATACTGGTCACCCATGATACCAGAAAATGATCACTGCCACCCGGAAACAATTTTATTGGCTTGGATTGAAGAAAGACATAGCCAAATATTTGGCCCAATGCATAGAGTGCCAACAGGTTAAAGTAGAACATCGACACCCAACAGGACTATTACACCCTTTACCCATCCCAGAATGGAAATGGGAAACCATCTCCATGGATTTTATCACTGGATTGCCAACTTCAACCAAACATAATGACGCCATTATGGTAGTGGTGGATAAACTGAGCAAGTCTGCTCATTTCATCCCCATCAAATCAACCTGCAAGGCGATAGATATCGCCCATGTATTCATGAAAGAGGTGTTCAGACTGCACGGTATGCCGAAAGAGATAGTGTCTGACAGAGACACCAAATTTACTTCCAATTTTTGGAAATCAATTATGGTTGGTTTAGAGACCAAATTGTTGTTTAGCACCGCCTATCACCCTCAAACTGATGGACAGACAGAAAGAGTGAATCAAATATTAGAGGATATGTTAAGGATGCATGTAATGCATCAACCCAGGAAGTGGGAAGACTACCTGCCATTAGTAGAATTCACCTACAACAACGGCTACCAAACATCTTTAAAGATGAGTCCCTTCGAGATCCTCTATGGTAGGCCATGTAATACTCCAGTCAGTTGGAGTAATAATGTAAATAGGATTTCTTTTGGACCTGACATGTTGAAAGAAATGGAACAACAAGTGACTTAGATAAAAAAAAATATGAAGGTTGCTCAGAACCGACAGAAAAGTTATGCCGACCAAAAGAGAACTCCAAGAGAGTTCAAAATGGGAGACCATGTATATCTCAGAATTAAGCCCAGAAGGAGTTCCCTGAGAATGGGAGCTTGTGACAAGTTGGAACCCCGGTATTGTGGACCCTTTGAGGTTCTAGATAGAGTGGGACCTGTAGCCTATCAGCTAGCACTTCCTCCCATAGTAAAATCACATAATGTTTTCCATGTTTCATTATTGAAGAAATATGTACATGATGCTAATCATATAATTGACTAGTTTGTGATCCAAGTGGAACCGGAGGGAGAATTTCTACCAGAACCCCAATGCATATTGGACCAAAAGGAAACCCCACTCCGAAACCGAACCATTTCACATGTAAAGGTGCAGTGGAGACATTTTGGCCCAGATGAGGTTACATGGGAAATGGAGGATGCCATGAGACAGGCATATCCAATTTTTTTTACTTCTGTACATGCAATTCATGTTAAAAGATAAGAACATCTAGGATGATGTTCCTTTAAGGGGGATGGAATTGTAACACCCTGTTTCCCCCAATTTGTAAAAATAACTGGACTGGCCCAGAACTGTGGAAAACTAAAAAATGTGAATATGTGATGTTAATGGACCTTGTGGAAAAGGTCGATGAATGTGAATAACATTATGAATTTATATTGCAGGACTGCTGAGAGGGGATGTGCTGAAAAAGAGACCACGATGGCTATAGAAAGGCGGTGGAAGGCACCTGGAAAGGTGGCGTTAACTTCCACCGAGAATCAATACTGTATTTGGACTCCACTGGCCTGGAGAACCAAAAGAGACCCGCTGACTCCGAATTAAATGTCTCGCAGGCTGGTAGGTAGATGGATCCTCAGGAGTTAATGAGGGATGGGGAGGTGAACCACCCATCCATAGAGCCGTCAGGCCTAACCGACGCGAGGGAAATCACACCACACGTAACCTCGCAAGAGGATAAGGCATGGGGGAGAAGAGATTGGGGGGATGACACGAGGGGAAAAAGAGAACTTTGGCGATATGTAGAGTGGGTGATAGCAGAGAGGAAGGAGAGTAACCTTCGCTCATGGTCACTGGCAAATAGAGATGCAGTCTCATAGCATCGTGGTCTCAACTTGGGGGTGGCTAGTGGTAAATCCGATGGGAGTTGCTGAGCCTACGGTTGGGTGGAAACGAGCACCCCTCTCAGCAGTTGCATAACCCCTGGTGTTACTTTCTGATAAGTGTTTTGCCTTTGACATCTTGAAATATATGTATGCTGACATTTATGATCATAAACTGTGAAATCGTGAATGACTTCATTATAAGAATGTCTGTTTGGTGTCTTGATCAGTAATGGTAGTTGTATGTTTATATAGAAAGACTACGTCTAGCTTATGCTCTCTTAAATTGTTATTTATATGCAAACTGATCTAATTCAGACTTCACGCCTGGTTCTTGGGAGAGAGATACCCTTATCTGCCTTAGATAGTACCTTGGGTAAACCTACCCATAGAGATACCCTTCTTGAAAACATCATCAAGAACCTGGAAGGAGGACGTGAAGGCACAAGGCCTTAAGAAATCCCTGATAAGGATCAAATCGACGGACGAGATCCCGTCGGGAGATCTGTGGTCACTCACGACTGTCAGATAAGAAGAAGAAGCTAGAAATATAAGTACCTTAACCTTGATAGGTGTTAATAGAAGGACGAGATCCCGTCGGGAAATATGTGGTCACTCATGGCTGATAGATTTGGTAGGAGAAAGTAGGATGTTAAGTGCCATACCCCTGTGACCTTCTATGTCTTCGTGGGTAGCGAAGAGATCGGGATCGTAGATCCCCAAGGTCCATGAGAACATCTGGGCCGTTGAATTTTCCCCGTCCAGGAAGTCATGGGAGAATGCACAAGTTAGGAAATTGTCTGAAACGTCAGATCTCAGCTGGAAAGCCCAAAATCCGTTGGATCTGTCAAGAGATACCCGAGGGTTAAACCCCCAGTGAATCAGGGCAAAATCCCTGAAATGGATTTGGGTCATTTGATTAAAGGAGGCCACGTGTTGTAAGATTTCCCATTTCGGGAAATCGAGAATCAAGAACTCGGGAGTTCTGGTGATGAGAGATCGAGAATTTTCATTGTGGAAACCCCGAGATAAGATCTGGACCGTATGATTTAAGGAGGCCACATGTCGTGAGATTTCCCAGTTCGGGAAATCGAGAATCATGAACTCGAGAGTTTTGGTGATGAGAGATCGGGAATTTCCATGGTGGAAACCCCAAGACAGATCTGGATTGTCCGATTTGAGGGGGCCACGTGTCATGAGATTTCCCATTTTGGGAAATCGGGAATCGCGAACTCAGGAGTCCCGGTGACGAGAGATCGAGACTTTCCATGGTGGAAACCCCAAGACAGATCTAGATCGTTCGATTTAAGGAGGCTATGTGTCAAGAGATTAACCGCATCAGGAAACTGGGGATCGACAATTCGGGAGTCCCGTGGTCGAGAGTTCTTTTGGAGGATCTCAGGGTCTATAATGACCGTCATATGTGGGGAAGAGACGCCAAATTTAAGCCGGGGCACGAGTGCGCCTTAGGGTAAGTGGCGAGTAGATTTGGACGGCCAAAGTCCACCCGCCCAGATCTACGGCTGATGCTTCATTCCTGAGCCCCCTTGCTGTTCTGCCTTTAGCGGTGGGGGGGGGGGGTCCGGAATGGTTTGGCGTGTGAAGTGGGACCCGTCTCCTATCACGCCGCCCACCGTGTCATGTTTCCCCTCTCTCCACCCGTAATCCACTCAACCACACGACAGGGCCGTTCCTATTGGCCATCTGCTAACTCTGTAGGGATTCATCCCTATTGGCCAGTTGCTAACCCTACCGGGGTTCGATGGTTGCAGAGTCGAACGATTCGACATCACCGAAGCACCGAGGCACGAAATACAAGGAGGCACCATGATTACTTGACCTGTGATTGTGACCCGCAATCACATGGGAATGGGAGAGAGAGAAATAGCTAGCTTGCGCTAGGCATCTGTAGAGGATTTAGAGGCTCTAATCCTGCAGAAATCAACGAAAAGTTGATTATGATGGTGGATATGTGACACTACTGTGATGCGAGTGCGACAAAGTCAGGGGGGGAATAACTTGATCTTCTGCCTCACCTCAAAGCCACAACCTCTTTTGAGGGATCAAACAAAGGAAAAACCATGGATATTGACCTCGAGTCCTCCCATCCAAAAGAGGCTCGGATCTGGGAACCAGGAAAGTGTCTTCTGCAAGTGTTCACAGCCCCATGATACAAAGTTAACACTATCTGGATCATATATAATACAAAGTATATAAGGGATCACTCCTTGATCATTAAATTTCTTGGATTGTGGCCATATGAGAAGGACTCGATGAAATGGACTCACCACTGGTGGAAACCAAAAGGCCACTTTGAGCTTCAATTAGGGTCAAAGGGCTTCATTATAGTGAATTTTTAAAATCTTGAAGACAAAGAGATAACTTTTGATGGATGACCATATTTCTTCAACTCAACAGTATTATTCTTAAAATATTGGATAGAGCGGTTCAAACTCGAAAAGGAGGATTTATCCCATTCACCAGTATGGATCCGTCTATAATCGCTCCCTCAAGAATTATGTCTGGAAGAAATATTAGCAGGGATCGGAAATACCCCGGGAATCTACATCAAAGCCTCCAAGGAAACCAAAAAAAGAAGGTATACCTCTTATTCTAGAGTCTGTGTATATCTCAACATTTCTAAACCACTACCAGGATCAATATATATGGAATATCAAGACGAAGAATTGAGCCAGACAATTGATGATGAACACATTGCATTCAGATGCCGCAAATTCCATGAGTATGGACACTTGTTCCGGGAATTTCCTCTGAACAATATAGCCAAGCATGATCCAGGAACTAATGAGAAGACAAAGGATGGATTTGTGACAACACCAACAAGATGCAAATAAGGTATAAGGAAACACGCATAGAATACTTAGGAAAAAATCCCAAGCACCAACAATTCCTTTGAAATTCTTAATCAACTATCGGATGATCTTCATGAAGCCCATGTCCCAGAAGGAAATCAATCTGCAAAAGCCACAACAAGTACTCCAGAAGGACCAATATTAGAACAAATCAATCATAGAGAAAAAATCACACATGGCACAGGTGATCCACCCATTTAGGAGGGATGGGACATGGAAATAGAACTGGATGAGGGAGAATTAGTAGGGGTGGACCTAGTTAACCTGGAAAAGGCCTATCAACAAAAGGATTTGTACACCATACCTATGAACCAACTCAAAAAAGTACACAAGGTCTATTTGACCTCCACAACAGGAGCAACACTTAGGGCCAACAAAGGTATGGGTATCCATCGAGACCCCCTTAAAGACATTCATAAAAATCTAAATATGAGAAGAAACAAGATCGAAGTCCACTCAACAAATCATCTAGGAGGTAGGTAACTTCATGGTTAACTCTGGTAAGATCCAATTGATTTATAATAGTTTCCCGCCCCTCTCCACACCTTCTTCCTCATGAATATCATCTCATGGAATATCAGAGGCTTGAATGGGAGAAGCATGCATAGTCTTCTCCAATATAGTATAATAGAAGAGAATATGGATATACTACTCCTTCAAGAAACCAAATGTTCAGGCTCAGAGATGGATCGTATTCCCACCCAATGCTATAAACAAGCTAACATCACTTACAAAAATTCTAGAGGGACCATTGGTGGACTAGCCATTCTGTGGAACCCAACCACATTTATTTTATATGGATTCTTCACCACTAGATGGATAGTCTCAACTAACAATAGAGAAATAGGGTCGGACAAAGAGGGGACAATCACCAATGTTTATGGTCCCCAACTCCAATCACATAAGCATAACTTTTTACAAATTTTGAGAGGATTAAGAAACATCGTCAAAAGATGTTGATGTGTTCTTGGAGGGGATTTCAACATGATCATCTCGCTTGAAGATAAAAGAGGGGTATCCGCAGGTTAGAACGTTATTCTAAGGAATTCACAGAAACCATTGGAGATATGGGTCTAATATACATAAAAAACATCAATGGTGAATTCACATGGTCTAATATAAGGTCAGTGTACCAACACGTACCTTTTAGGTTGGATCGTTTCCTAGTTTAAAAAACATTGATGATGGATGGACTCTCCATGGAAGCTAGCATCCTAGAAATCTCTGGCTTTGATCATTGGCCTATTCTACTCTAGATGGAGATTTCATGTCCACCCAAGAAAAATACTTTTCTCTTTGAGAAATTTTGGCTTACTCACCCTGAATTTCAAGAACATCACCATCAATGGTGGGAGGAGGCAACCATTTTGAATGCTTCACTAATGTATTATTTTCAACAAGATTTGAAAAACTTCAACATGCACTTGAAGCTCTGGAACAAAACCACCTTTGGGAAAATATTCCAACCCCAACGGGTTTTGGAATAGAAAATGAAAATCATTCAAGATGAAATTATTCATTAAGGGCTTATGAAACAAATACAGGAAGAGGAAGGAAGGATTAAACAATAACTAGAAGACCAATATGCTCAAGAGGAAATAATTTGGAATAAATACCAAGTAGAGTGGTTGAAGGAAGGGGAAAAAAATACCAAATTATTCCACAAAAAAATGATCCAATGTAGACATATTAATAGAATCATGAAGCTGGAAGATGTGCAGGGCCATCTCCTAACCACTCATTCTGATATAGAGCATGAAATGGTCAGATACTATCAATACCTCCTCACATAGCCCCAACATGATCGGTCTGAAGCAATTGAGAAAATCACTCGGCATATCCCCTCTCTCATCACCTTGGAAAAAAATAGGACCCTCCTAAGACCATTCAAAATCAAGGAGGTCGATCAAGCAATAAAATACATGTTGATCGGGAAATCTCTAGGACCGGATGGCTTTACCACAAAATTCTTCCACTATTGTCAGCCCTTGGTTAGGGAGGAGGTGTGGCATATCATCTAAGATTCTAGATGACCAGGGAAAGCCCTGCCATCACTCAACGTTACCTTCATCACCCTTATTCCTAATGAGGATCAATTCACTCTTCCCAATCAGTTCAGGCCTATCGCACTTTGCAATATTATATACAATATTATTACTAAGGTAATCACTCTCATACTCAAATAAATCCTTCCTCACATCATTTCTCATGATAAATATGGTTATGTAGAGGGACGCCAAATTATGGATAACATCTTTTTGGATCATGAAGTGGTTCATTCTTTGAAAACAACTAGTACATTGGGAATTCTAATAAAATTGGACCTATCCAAATCCTTTGATACACTGAGTTGGAAGTACATGCACTCCCTCCTCCTTGCTTTCAGTTTCAGTTGGAATTGGGTAAGATGGATCCTCAATCTAACCTCGTCATCTTTCTTCTCTATTTTGATCAATGGGGTCCCTTCTCGGATTTTCTTGTCCTCCCTAGGAATCCACCAAGGTGACCCTCTCTCCCCTTTCCTCTTTATAATCATAGTAAATTTTTTAAGTTGTTACATCAAGGTTGCAGTGGAAAAAGGATCCCTTTGGGGTATTCCACTAGATGGATTGAACCCTCCCATTACACATAGCCATTTTTTTTATGACACCATGATGATGGGATCTCCCACTATCTAGGAATCTACCTGAATCTAAAAAATTCTCAATGAATTCAATGAGGCCTCGGGAACGTCTATCAATTGTGACAAATATCATATCTTCATCTTCAATACCCCCACAACTGTCTAATCATTCATAGTTTGAATCTTGGGCTTCACTGGGGGATCCCTTTTATACAAGTATCTTAGAGTCCCTCTCATTGAAAATTCACTCAATAATAGATATTGGGAAGGCTTTCTCATATCCTTGGAGAAGAGGCCAATCTATTGGAATTTTAGAACCCTCAATTTGGCCAACCATCTATTCCTTCTCAAATCAATCTTACAATCCATCCCTTTGTACATACTTTGTTCTCTAGTTGCCCCCACTTATGTTCTCAATACCATAAAAAACACACAATGAAATTTCCTTTGGCAAGGAACAAAGGCAAGCTGCATGTGGGCCTTGGTCAATTGGAAAAAGCTATGCAAAAAAAAACATGTAGGGGGCTTGGGATTGAGGGATCCCCAAACCCTCAACCAAGTTTTGGGGGAAAAACATTGGTGGAGGTGGCTCAGGAATCCCACCGAAATCTAGGCGAGACTATGGAAACACAAATATGCCTACATAGTGTGAGACTACTAGTTGATCAGATGGAATGAAAACCAAAATGGCTCTCTTATCTGGAAAACAACAAAACACAATAGATTCCTTGTTCAAGACGATGCTTTTTGGGAAATATGTAATGGCACCATATCATTATTCTGGATGGAATCTTGGCAACAAATTCTACCCCTTGAACAATAACAGTGGCACGAAAATCTCCAACCACACACCACCAGGGAAGGGCTAGAAGTAGTTGCTTACTTTTGGGTTCTAGAAGGCTAACATAATACCTGGAGACGATGGAAAACTATAGAAGCAGAATTGGGTTATCCAAATCAACCAGTCTTGAAAAAATGGTAGAAAGAGGTCAATAGGTGCATAATAAAAGTCAAACATGGACCCAATTTATTACGTTGGGGACACACGCCCAAATACACTTTCATAATTAAAGAGGCATATGGCCTGAAATCCAACTTCTCTATGCTAACTAAAGCCCACATCTGGAGCAATATCCGAGATTCTACGATATGGCCAAACATCAACACCTTCCTTTGGATTATTGGGCATAACAACATCCTCACTTGGAACAATATGATGAAAAGAGGCTTCATAGGTCCTTCCATTTGTCACATGTGTTTGAAATTAGAAGAAACTCAAGAACATCTTCTCAATCAATGCTCCTTTAGTTCCCTCATTTGGGACTAGGTATCCCTTGTGATGTGCACATCCGACCATAACAAGGAAGGAATTGTTAATACTATTGCTGGTTGGAGGCTCCGAGCCTTTAAGAATCCCATTCTCAAACGTGTTTGGCATCTTCTCCCTCGATTCATCCTATAGGAAATATGGAAGGATTGAAATCATACAATATTCACCTCCACGAAGCAAACTTGGACTGAAGTTTGGATCCACATCAGGAAAAATATCGCCGAGACCATTCTGGCCAACACCTAGACTATAAAGGATCTATCGTGTGACCCCAGTGTGAAGGTAATCCTCCAAGGATGGAACCTTCAAATTACCCCCTCCGTCCCTCAATTAAATGGGTGCTGCAACCATAAACATAGCTCCAATCAATGGGCTCGCCCCCCTCCAAGCTTGATCAAGATAAATTTTGATGGAGCATCCAAATGGAACCCTAGTCGAGATAGATTTTGTTTCATTCTAATGGATGAGAAAGAGTCAATTCTTCACATCTCAATAGGTAGTCTCGGGTATGATTCAAATAACACAATAGAGCTTTGGGCCTTTATCAAAGGTCTCACCCTCTCCCAACATCATGGATATCACCAAACTATGGTAGAAGGGGACTCCCATATAATTCTCCATATGTTACCTAATCTCCTCAATAGAGGACTTAGGCAAGGGTGCCACCTCTCCCCTTTGTTGTATATTTTGATGGCTAAAGCATTGAGTGGGCAGCTATCTATTACTAAAAACAAAATTGTTGATAACCTAGTTTTCTTAATATCTTTTGGAAATTAAATTAAATATTTCTTTATTTTAATTAGTTGATATATTTGATTTGATTCTCTATGAGATACTTATGAGATAAATTTATATTTGATTTTCATTTTTAATTTAATTATTTAATTTCAGTTTTTTTTGGCCAATTAAATTGTCTTTCTAATTTATTTAATCATATTATTTAGATATAATTAGTTTTCATTTTATAGTTACATTCTTTGAATTTTGTGGATAATGATATATACCATTTCACTAAGAAAAATCCTTAGTATTGGAACACCTAATTCCCTAGAATTATTGACCAAGAAATATTGAATTTTATGTTTATGTAATTTTCAATAAAATAAAATGAAAAGAAACTTAATTTACAATGTAAAAAAATTCATCTTTAATCTAGATATTTAAATGATAAAAAGTTTGTGCTCATTTTGAGTCTTACTTAATTATGAATAAATTTCTAATTAAAACAGATAAATATCAATTTATGATTGATTGTATTTTCAATATTCACTTACACTTATATATTGAGATTCACTATATTAATTTTTTTAGTATTTATGTTTTTTCTAAATAAAATTATAGATTATGAAATTGATTATATTTTCAATCTACACTTATATATTATATATAGTATTTATATTTTTTCTAAATAAAATTATAGATTATGAAATTGATTATATTTTCAATCTACACTTATATATATTATATATTGAGATTCACTATATCAAGTTTTAGTATTTACATTTTTTTTTTTTTTTAAGAAAATTATAAATTATTGTGAAATGTTAATGAGCAAACTCTTAACAAATATATTTTAAATTATTTATTTAAAATTGTAAATATGTATTAATTTGTACTTAATTATTCTTTCATTATATACTTTTGTTTTACAATATATTTTAAATTATTTATTTAAAATTGTAATATATACTAATTTGTATTTAATTATCATTTTATTATAATTTTTATTTTACAATGAAATGGATTGTTGATATTCTATTATATTATTTATTTTATTTTTACATTAAATTCTTTTTTTAAAAAATCTAAAATTATTATAATAACTTAATAAAAATCACCTTGAATTAACTCTAATAATAAAAATAAGTGCCCCTTCTATTATGTATTAAGTCCTCTGATTTATCTTGCACATCTAAATGCAGTAATAGAAGTGCACTCTAACATTCCCCATTGCATTACATAAAGCGTGAAGAGTTTTTCTTTTATTAATTCAATAAAATTAAATAACGCCAATGTTGTTAATGCAAAAAATTTACTCTTAATAATGCTAGGTTTTTTTTTGTTAAATGTGTGAGTAAAGTTTTTAATCGAAAAATGATACATTTCTTAATAATGTTAGGATTTTTTTTAAAATCATGATCAATGTGTAATATTTTGGAATTAAGTGGGTATGGCCCAGGTTCAAATCCTTAGGTTGCCACTATAACCCTAAGAATATATCCAACAACCCTTAAGTTAGATATACCAATAACTAATGATTCAACAAAGATCTAGACTTGACTTCCACCTAAATGTAAAGTCTGTCCCATGACAAAGTCTTTACTAGAAAGATACAACTCTTTATTGTACTTATACATGGATATTGTCATATATAAGACTAAATTTAATGAATACATTTTTTTTGTATATTTAGATTGGGGAAATCTATAAGTAGACACAATATCACCCATGAAACTCAATGTCAAATCTTTTTGGTTATCACTATAACTACTAGTTTTTACACAAAATACATTGAGAAGCATCAAAATGATGTGAGCAAGCTAAATGAAGTGAATTGAGAATAAAATAATTGATTTAAGCAAGAAAAGTAAAACAATGAAACAACCAATAAAGTTGAGAGATAAAATAAGTTTTTTTTTTTTTTAATTTTGAATTTACATATATTGAGCTAATCACAATAGTATTCACCGGAATTGAGATATTGAAAGGTGCAATTCATTTTTCCCAGTGATCATCCCATCATCATCCCATCCCAATCATATTGAACTTCTCAATTTTGAACTTAGTACTCTATATCTTTGCCATTAGGAAAACATTCCAAAAAACACCACTACTTATAATAACCAAGGCCCTTTCAAAAAATATGTGGAGGAATGATGATACAAACTCCACAAGATTTAATAAAAGATAAAACATCCTTTCTACTAACCTCACCTCTTAAAAATAAAAATAAAAAGATTCACCTTTACTTTTTACTTTTTACCTTATACCTTTACTCAATTAAAAAAAACGTTTAAAACATCCTCCTCCCTTTTGTTTTATGCAAACAATATTTTTAATTCCAAATATTGTAAAAATATTTTTTTCACTCCATAAAAAAAACATACCTATACTTTTCCACTTCATAAAAACATTCGAATGTTTCTTAAAGGAGATCCGCTCTCCTTGGACCATTGAACGGGAGTGCCAGTTTGATGGTGGAGCGCTCCTTGAGTGTGAAGGGGAAGTGCTAGTGAATGGGAAAGCATCGGTGCTATGTGGTGCATGATACAAGTCTCTAACATTTTCTAGGGAGTGCCGATGAATTTTTATTTAATTAGTGATCTTGCACCATAAATGTGGATATACAATGCACCTCTCATATCACTTGTTTGAATTGTAAATACGGAAAACACAATCACACAGAATATAAAAGACATAGAGATTTCACATAGTTCACCCAAAAGTTGGGCTACTTCCACCAAGCAAAGGTATTGCAAATACGGAAAACACAATCACACATAATATAAAAGTCATAGAGATTTCACATGGTTCACCCAAAAGTTGGGCTATTTCCACCAAGCAAAGGTATTGGTTGTCTTATTATTCAAATCATGGAAATTATACCAACTAACTCACACTCCTTGTCTACCTCTACCATCTTACATAAATTTATATACATTTACACAGGGAAATTCAATCCTATCAATATTTTAACTTAGTCTCAATAGTTACAACCAATGCTGAATAATAGGATCTCAATTCTATTCTTGGAATTTGTTGTCACTGTTTAATAGAAACAACCAATAAAGTTGAGAGATAAAATTGTTTTTTCTTTTAATTTTGAATTTACATATATTGAGCTAATCAAAATAGCATTCATAGGAATTGAGATATTGAAAGGTGCAATTCATTTTTCCTTGAATATTCATGCTTTAGTATGATATTATAAAGAAATTGTTCAAGATATACTAATTTGTTTCTGATCAATAAGTTAATAATAGTAATCAATTAATGATTACCAGCTTTACACCTTAATTAATAAACACTTTGATACAACTCATATCAAGATGAAGATTATTCTCATGAAAACTTATCATTTTTTCAAAAAAATAAAAACAAAAATAAAAGAATTGCATGAAAAACACATAAAATAATAAACATCTCTCTTCTTTCACACACGACTAAAACTAAGAAATCTTTATATAAAGTATATCTTGAATGCCAAGTTAAAAAAACCATACCTAGAATTATGGCAATGAGCATTGCAATACATTGAAAATCCATATTACGCATTTAGTATAATCTCATGGAGCATCCAAGACTAGGAATAACATATACCATTCTTCTTGTCATGTTATTATAGAAGTATCTTTTAATATATATAGATATCATAATTCTATAAGTGCAAATTTTTTTAATGCTTATAGTTGAGTGTAATGTCACTCACCCTTATAGCTCTTCCTAGCCACTCCATGAAGAGTTTAGCTTACAATGATATTGACTTGCACAAGTAACATAAAGTATTCATTCTACCTACGTTTACAATTATAATTTACAAAATATTTCACAATTATAGTTCACAAAATTTTAAATC
>ML824818.1:36854-52180 GCA_009831015.1 Picea engelmannii | reverse complement strand
TGTTATGCGTGTGAGGATGGATTCCTCCATGCATCCTTCGATTAGGCATCTGGCTTGCAGATCCTTGTGCTGAAGTTCTTTGTACGCCTTCAGGGCGTCAGCTGATAGAGCGGTAAGGGCGATCGCTGCGAGCGTTATGAACTCGGACTCCACCACGTCCCATACCTCATTAAGAAGAAGAACGGTCTTCATCTTGTGTGCCCACAGACTGTAATTGGTGCCGGTCAAGATCGGGGCCGACATGTTCTTCAGAAAGTTTTCCATCTCGTAAAAATTACAAACTTTCGTTCTCCACTCTGTGAAGGAACGAGCTCTTTCTTCACGTTTTGCTTTAAGACTCGTTCACTCCGTCTGCGAGCAATTCGCACCCCACGTTCTCTTCCGCTGCGGGAATTTTTCAGCAGTACGCACCCCACGTTCACTCCGGCTGCGGGAATTTTTCGGAAGTACGCACCCCACGTTCAGTCTGGCTGCGGGAATTTTTCAGCAGTACGCACCCCACGTTCACTCCGGCTGCGGGAAGTTTTCAGAAGTACGCACCCCACGTTCACTCCGGCTGCGGGAATTTTTGAAAAAAAATTGTGCGTGAAGGACGAGTAGTATTCCCCCGCACCCTTGCAGAGGAGAGACCTGCGAACATCTACAATGTTCGCACCTCATTCCCACGGCTCTCACTCCGGTGGCTGTCACTCCCGTGGCTCTGACTCCGGTGGTTGTCACTCCCGTGGCTCTGACTCCGGTGGCTGTCACTCCCGTGGCTCTAATACCATGATAAAGTATGCAACGCAGAAAGAATCTAAAATACAAACAGAAACTGAAAGAGCTTGATTATACAGTCTGCTACTATTCACGCGAATGTGTATATTTACAATGTTTTACAGTCATGCATAAAAGCATGCAGTCGAAAATAGAATAAAACTCTAACTCTGGTAAAAGCCGAAAAGCCTTGCATGTAGTGAGTAATTACTATTTCTAACATAAATTTCTAGAAAGTTCCACTGACAACCCACGACGGTGACAGCACAGTTCCAGATATTTCTGCTGCTGCACGGTTCCAGATATTTCTACTGCTGCGAGAACTCTCCAGATTTTCTAGAGTCTTCTAAAGCCTCTATAAATAAGGCAAATGTAATCGCGTTGATAATCAAGCAATACAATCTATTTGTGGGTTATTTGTCTGTGTGTTCTGCGTCTGATTTTGGAATTTATTGGAATTTATAATTAAAAAATAAAATACACACAAAATCATTTTTTAATTATAAATTCCAATAGTATGGAATTCAACTACTTTGATTTTGTTTTTCATTTTGTTTTTGAGTGTATTTTATTTTACACAATTCAGCCATTTTGATTTTGTTTTGATTGAATCAAGAGGAATAACATTTCATTTTGTTTTGATGAATAAGGAAGAATAACATTTGATTCTGTTTTGATGGATTACTAGGAATAAAATAAGCAAATTTTGAGTCTATTGCGGTTGAATTCGAATCACCAGATTTTGGTCAAATTTATTGAGAAGATTAAGGATATATAAATATATGGAATCCAGGATATCCATATTTTGATCTTCTTCTCAACTGTATGGTAAGATGAGAAGCTATTTGACGTGAATAACCAAATTTAATAGAGTGTTCCTGTTTTTTATTATTTGATACTTAATATATTTCTTCGATAACCACAAGTTACTTCATCTTCCATTTTTGTTGATTTTGTTACAGAGCAATTATATTCTCATTACGTGACTTCCTAATTTCTCTTTTCCAGTTATCCTATTTCATCAGCTTGAACATCTTTTAGGAATGTATTTATTTGAATATGTTTTAACAAAATATGAAATAGTACTCGTCACTCTGGTCTAGGAATTCAAAAGTAGTTGATATAAGCAGATCCTCACCATACTAAGAGGTGCAAAATTTAAATAGTGGGCCTAGATTTTTTACTGTGCTAATTAGGGTTTTTTTTTAACTACGTTGTTGTGCTAGTTATGCTACTTTTACTGTAGTAGGTTTACCTGTATGGTGTATGGTACATATGGAAAACCTGACACATATGTAAATTTAATAATGTAAAATGATAAAAAGTTAATAGTGAGATGAATTTGTAATTTGATGTAAGTTTGTTAATCATTTGAACTTGGCAATTAGATGGTCACACAATAATTTTTTAATCATGTTAAGTAAATGTTAAAAGTAAACAGGGTAAGGATTGTCTTTAAAAATGCTAGAAAGTTATGAACGTGAGATCTCATTCATTGATTTGGAAGGACGAAGAATATGCTAACATCTTCAATTGTAAACCATAGGATTAGAACTTATGATTAAAAGATCATTAAATGTGCCAATTTCCAATAGGTGTATAAGTAACATTATAAATTTTGAAAAAAATAACTATGCACAAGAACAATGTATTCTCACCATTCTACAATTTTACATTTCTCATTCCATATAAAAGAAGATTGTTCTCACCATTCTACAATTTTACATTTCTCATTCCATATAAAAGAAGATTGTTCTCACCATTCTACAATTTTACATTTCTCATTCCATATAAAAGAAGTGTTGCAATTTCAATGCACAACAGCAACCATAAATTTTGTAAGAAAGAAAAGCAATAGACAGATTGCATATATTTATTTAATTACTGGCATGCTCTGGACACATATTCTGAAGTCTCATCCATTACATTAGTATACAACTTGTTTTACATTTCTCTTGCAATATGAAAGTATGTGCATATAAAGAAGCGTTATAGTTTCAATGCACAGCAACGACAATAAGTTTTGCAGAAAAGAAAATTAATAGACAGATTGCATATATTTATTTAATTACTGGTATGCTCGGCAGACTGGACAGTTATTCGGACGTCTCATCCATGAGGAAATGCAATTGGGATGGTATACGTGCCCGCAATTGAGTTGAACTGCGTCCTCTCCAAATTTAAAATCATCATAACAAATTGGGCAAGATGAAGTGACACTGTTATTATCGCTGATATGTTCGCCTGAAATGGAAATGGTTACAGTTGCGAGGCGGAAGTGCCACGGCCCTAATTTCCAGTGCCTGCCTCTGATGTATCTCACCGATTCGCTCTCTACTCTCTATTATCCTTTGATGTATCTCATGCATTCGCGCTCTTCTCTCTTCGGGATTAGTACCTCCCCATCGTTCTTCAACGTCTTCGAGTTCTCTTATATTCTTTTGAACTTGCGCTAATAATTCTCTAAATTCTCTCTCACCATGTCCTTCCATTTGTATTCGTTTTCTTAAACTCTCCTGAATTTGCGTTAATTTATCTCTCAACACGACAATTTGTATTTGTCCTTCCATTTGTATATCTCAAATTAATGATAGCGAAAAACTGGTATCCTCTACCGTACTCAAATTACAGTTGTTGGAAAACTATAGCGTAGTAAGCATTTGTGTTGGACCTCTGGCCTATAAGTAGTTGTTGAAAAACTATAGCGTAGTAAGTATCTCTGTTCAGAAAGGTCGGCTTGGTAAGCATCGAGTCCTCTAAACGGCCCAACAATTGTCAAAGTTAACATGTAGATGGAACAGTCTTGTGATAAATTTCTATTGGTTTCAACATTGATCAAATTCGATATATGTGGATATTTTTGGTGATTTTCTTTTTTTTTTAATGTTGAAAAAGATCGAAATGTAAAGTCGAAGGAATATTTTGATACAAGACTATTGAACAATCCATCCATTCGTCAAATTAAAGGATTTTCCACCATCCCATCTACCTAGTCCACATATATATATATATATAATCTAATTTTAAGGTCGCGGTAAAGTCGCACACCAAATTGGTGTATGAGACATTCTTGTTTGTGGGAAAAGGGACCCCCTTTGCCCAATTATTTGACTAATAAAGTCTACGGAGGTATACATACCCTACCCCCCTTTGGATTTGAACTTGTGACCTATTAGGATGAAACACATGTTCTTAACAATTAGACCCACTCAAGAAACACATGTTCTTAACAATTAGGTCCACTCAGTAAACACACGTTCTTAATGAAAACACATGTTATATATATATAATGAAAACCTTTGGGCATCACAATCCATGGGGAATCCTAAAAACTACTTTTGGAGGGATCCTCTATGAAATGTTGAAAAAAAAAAACATTCATAATGAGTTTCTTTGCAACCACCACATTTTGTGTAGCTACCAACTTTCTCTCTAGCCACAATATTTATTTTTAGTTGTCGACTCTCTACATCGGCCACTTCTAGAGACTATTTGTGCTCAGGGTTATCTTGCTACCACTGATTAGTTAGACTTAGTCTTGCCTTCTGACGAAGCAGTAATCGAAGCAATGACTAGTCTGGACAAACCTTGGGAAGATCTTCATCATAGATCATATTTCCTCCCAGAGTTACACCGAATCGAGGTAGGAGAATTCACTATCACCATGACGGGAGATCAACCGTGTCTTATTAACCTCTTAGCTACACAGGAAATTTATGCTGAGGGAAATATGGCGACTATCGCTGAAACCATACCTATCAACATCTCCCGCAACCCTGGCGTCATGGAGAATGTCTTCGTCGAGGCGGATTGTTCCCCCGAAGAGATTCAGATTTATACAGATCTTTTCAAATAATTCCACGACGTTTTTGCCTGGTCTTATGAGGAAATGTTAGGTATCGATCCGAAAATAGTTGAACATGAAATCACAACGTATCTTGATGCCAAGCCTGTTCGACAAAAACTTCGTCCAGTTAATCCTAAGAAAGCAGCAGCCATTAAGATTGAGGTTGAGAAATTGCTCAAGGAAGGGTTCATATACCCTATTCATTTGACTCAATGGGTGTCAAAAACCCCTGCCGGTCGATAAAAAACAAGGCACGATTCGTGTATGTACTGATTTCCGTGATTTGAACAAGGCATGTCCAAAAGATAATTATCCAACCCCATTCATCGACCAGATCATTGATGAATGTGCCGGTTGTGAAGCCTTTTCGTTCATGGATGGTTTTTAGGGCTATAATCAAATCCAAATCAAACCTGAGGACCAACACAAAACGACATTTATTTGTCCGTGGGGTACATTCGCCTATCGTAAGATGTCTTTTGGCCTCAAGAATGTTGGAGCCACTTTCCAGCGGGCCATGTCTTTTGCGTTTCACGACCTCAAACATATAGTCGAGGCCTATCTAGATGATTTAGCATCACGCTCTCACAAGCGAAAGGATCATCCTATGCACCTCAGACTAATCTTCGAATGTTGTCGCCACTTCAGGATTCGCTTGAATCCCAACAAGTGCAGCTTTTGCGTCACGTCGGGACATTTTTTAGGTTTCATTGTGTCAACCACAGGGATCATGGTGGATCCTCTTAAGGTGGAGGCAATAATCCAATTTCCCCCCCCCCACACACAATCTTACAACTTCAAAGTCTTCAAGACAAGGCGAACTTCTTACGACACTTCATCGCCAACACGCCTTCACAACCGCACATCTACTACGGCCACCTAATTATAACAAAGATTTCTTATTATATCTGGCTGCCGCAGAGTCAACCATAGGCATGGTTTTAGTCCAGGAAGATGTTTTGTTTTCATAATACGTGATCTATTACCTGAGCCAAGGCCTCGTAGGACTGGAACTTAATTATTCCCATCTCGAAAAACTTGCGTTGGCAGCAGTTCATGTTGTTCAACGGTTCTGTCACTATGTTATGTTTCGCAAGACCACCATCGTTGTTGTCGTGAATCCATTCCAGTACATGTTGACACGACGAGTTATCGGCGGAAAAATAAGTAGATGGATGGTCATCCTCCAAGAATTTGACTTAGACTTCGTTTCAGCAAAGTCCAAGAAGTCATTGGTCTTCGCAGAACTTATTTCGGAGCTTCCGGTTGAGTCAGGTGACGTTGTGTCTGAGGAATCGCCTATCCGGGGGGATATGTTTTTGATTGAATCTTCAGACCCTGGTACGAAGATATACTGATCTATCTCCAGACTTTGAAGTGCCCCACCTCTGCTTCTCGTGATGAGCATCGGCAGATACGCCATCAGACTAAGAACTATCTCATACTCGATGATACGTTGTATAAGAGAGGTGTAGATTGCATCTTGCGTCGATGTCTCACTCATGAGGAGGCCGTCATAGTGCTCAATGATTGTCATACAGGAGCCTGTGGCGGTCACTTATCTGGGTTAGAAACAGTCCAAAAGATTTTACGAGCAGGTTACTTCTGGCCCACACTTATCAAAGATTGTATCGAGTCGGTCAAGAAGTGCCATCTATGCCAAATCTTCTCTTGGAAGATGAGGGCACATCCAGCTCCTATGTTTCATGTCATCACAGTTAGCCCCTTCACTAAGTGGGGGATTGATTACACTACATGCAACCCCTCGTCAGCAAGGGGGCACCGCTATATCATAGTAGTTGTCAACTACTTCACTAAGTGGGTCGAAGTTATGCCAATGTTTAAAGATGATGGCGAGACTGCAACTCTCTTCTTATTCAACCAGATTATAGCAAGGTTCGACATTCCAAGAGAGATTGTCACTGACCATGGCAGTCACTTTCAGAATCAAATGATGACTGAGTTAATGTCAAAGCATGGGTTATGACAAGAACATTCATCACCTTACTATCCCCAAGCCAATGGGCAGGTGGAAGCTGTAAACAAAACTCTTAAGATGATTCTACAGCGAACTATCAACTCAGCCAAGTCAAACTGGCATTTGATGTTATACTCGACATTATGGGCTTACCGAACATCAGTTAAGATGGCAACCGGTTTCTCACCTTTCCAACTCGTTTACGGGCTGGACGCAGTCTTTCCCATCGAATGTCAAATACCATCTCTGAAATTGGCAGTACAATTATTGCCAGACACTTCTCCACTTGAAGAACGGTTATTACACCTTGAGCATCTTGATGAACAGCGTCATGATGCGGCCCTGGCCAACGAGGCTCACAAACATAAGGTCAAGTGTCAATATGATAGGTTCGTTCGTCCTCGGATTTTTTCTGAAGGTGACCTTGCCCTGGTCTATGACCAAGATAAGGACCCCCTGGGGGCAGGAAAGTTTAAACCCATGTGGTTCGAACCCTTCATTATTAAGGAGGTCTTAAAAAAGGGCGCTTATTGTTTGGTCGATTTTGAAGGGAATGCTTTGGCGGAGCCTAGAAATGGGCTCTACCTCAAGAAGTATTACTCATAGAAAGGTCATTGTGGGTAACTTTTTGTAACATATGTATAGTCTTTGTACTATTACTTTTTTACGTTTCTTTTAAAAAGTGTTATGGACATGTCATTGATGTTATCTTTCATCAATATGGCAGATGTCAAGTGAGTCTGAGTTGTTCGTTGGGTATGCAGACGGTGCTAGTCGACACACGTGGAGGCTTGCCTCCGCAGCTTGGGTAATGTTTACACCACAGGGTCAGTTGTTAGCTTCCGGAGGTATATGCTTAGGTGACACCATGAATAATGTTGTCGAGTATAGTGCAGTTATTGAGTTGCTTCATGACGCATTGTCATTGGGTATCTCTCATCTCCGGGTCTATCTAGACGCTCAACTGGTTGTGTCGCAGCTAAACAGAAGATAACGGGTTCATGATCCAACCTTACACCAACGATTCCTTAGGGTATGTCTCTTAGAATGCAACTTTGATTACATTACATATTTTCATGTTCCTAGGAGATTAAATCACATCATAGATACTCTAGCTAATCAAATTTTAGATTGGCATCTTGCCCACATATAAAAAGATCATGGACATAAACATGTAAATACATTTTTGCACACATAATCCATAAGACACGAAAAAGAGATAAAAAAAAACCATATATAAACATCATAAAATCCTCAGAGTACATAGATGGGTGCAAACAACTCAAAAGTGGGAACAATAACAAGTCACTAGGCTTATGCCCTCAAAAAATATATACATATCAGTGCTCGTGGCACATAAAAAAGTCTAAAGTCTGCTCAGGGCCTATGGGCCCTGTTATAATCATGTACAGCTTGGGCTAAACGCCTAAACAATCGGACCCATGTCCGAGGTGCCCCCACAACATGAGTCTGCATGGAGGGCGGTAGGTCCTCTATCTCTGCCATGGGAACTGTGCGAGTGAGCGCAGTAAAGTTCCGCTCAATTCGCCTCAGGACCCTCTCGGCCTCTCCTACTGGGAGGTTCCCTACTACTGCTGCTCCTCCAACGGCGGTACCTGCGGCTTCTGGCCGTGGGCGAAGCCTGTTCTGTGCATAGTCGGTAGGTCGCACGGGTCCCACATCTACATGCCATAAACGTTCACCCATCAAAAACTCTGGTATACAAAAACATGATATATATATCAAAAAAGACATAAAAATTACATATGCAAACAAAAAAAACTATACAGGTGGAGACTTACCCATCTCCCCTCGCTCCTCACCAGGAGGCATTGGTATCTCTAGATCTTTGGAGAAGTCGATCCCCGCATACGGGTAGTCCTCAATAGCCGGGATCTGTCGTGACAGCCAAGCAAAAAATTTGTCGTTGAAGGCCTCCACGGTCCTTCCACCACCCTGTCGCGGCAGTAACACTGCCCATCTGCATATTGCGGGGAAAGTGGCCAGATGTCCTCGTACTGTCAGCCGAGGACTAAAACACGAAACTCTCTTGAAAAAAAATGAACACAGGATAGTCCCAAACCCGAAGTTCCTATGTGTCCGTTGTCGACAAGCTATCAACTGACTCTTCATGCATTCCAACAGTGTGGTACTCCAATCAAAAATGTGTGCATTCATGCACTGAATCACACAGTTCATCTGTGCGCGCGAAGCCTGGTGCACGGCTGCTGAACCGGTAATCTGCCCAATGAGCAATAAAATAGTATGTAGGGTGAGGTTGGTAATCCTACTAACAGGTACCGATGAACCTCTATGATCGGTCCCAGCCTCACAGTACTCATCAATCAGCTCCGAGACTTTACTCAGCCCCGCAGGAAACGTATGAAAGTTGATCGGTTCCCCTCTCCTTGAGAGGCTAGTCAAAAAGTAAATATCCTTGGTGGTGGGCACCAAGGATTGCCCCTCTAGCATGAATGCCTCTGCATCAGGGTGCCAGTAATCAACCAAGGCGTTCAGTAGCCTTGGTTGTGCGCGCATGAATGGACATAAAAAGAATTTCACCAACCTGCATTGTGTTAGCACGGCCACAACGTTCGGATCTGCAGCCACTAACTCATTGGCGGCCTCGTGCTCCCTTTCCCTCCACTGAACATACATCCTGCCAACACAACAAGGTAAAAGGAGGGTCAATACTTGTTATTTTTTTGCTTTTTCATCACGTAGGGGGGTACTGGCGGCCTGTAGAGGTGACAGTCGCGGGTACCCGCGGGCTGTCCCTGGACAGCCCGCGTTTGCCTAGGGCCGACCTTTTTGAGGTCGACGCCCACCCCCAAAACCCAACTAAATGCTACAAAAGAAGTGTTGAGTAGCTAGACAAGGGAGTTTGTACTTACTTGGTCCAAGCAGAAGTTCGTTTCGTCCACTGTAGCTCCCGGAATCACGATCTTTGGCAAAGGGGGTCTTTTGGCCCCAGAGTCAATTTCCAAATCAGCAATGGTGATAATGAGCTGCCAGCTTCTATTTATAGACTTTTTGGCCTCGTTTTGTCACTTGTTTGGGCCCCTTTATCAGTTTCTTTATACCAAAAACCATTTAGAGTGATCCAGGAGTTATATGGGAGGGATTTGAGCAGGTATTGGGACACTTTTTTGAGTTTCGAAAAATAAAAAAAATAAAAATATATTGACGGTACATAAAAAAAAATATTTTCAAAAATCCACTTGAGCATATAGGTTAGGATATCGCCCCAAATTTTGCATTTCGTTGGATTTTTCTTCTACTATAGGGTCGATCCCACCCAGTTGTGACACAGAACCGTCATATTTGCTCTAGAAGTGTCGCAACTTGGTGGTAGAGCTTACCACAACATGGATGCCCTAGGTAGGTCCTGGTTGCATTCTGGTGTCCATGTCATTTTTAACAACATTGTAGGCTCGGGAGTCCATATAGTCTTTCCTGAATACGATCTTGAGCCTCATTTGCATGGGTCTTTTTCACTTTTTTCCTTACCCGCCGGACTCCCAAAACATAACGGGTCTCATTTTAAGCCCTTTTCAGACCCTCTAAACATGGAAAGATTGTCTAGCGATCTTGTGACCTTTCATGCTCGTTAAACTGAAATTTGAAGTCACGTCTGTCCGGTCGTAGTTTACCCCTTTTTCGGTCCGGACGGTCAACTGTACAAACAAATGTATTCTCTATCGAATTCTCATTCTTTAGAAGAGTATTCTCAGGTATAATTTTATTCATTTTTCGGGCCTGAGGGACTAAATTTACGAAAAAGAAACCCCCACGGAGTCCATAGTTAAGCTCTTTTCAGACTCCCTAAAATTGAAAAGATCGCCGAGTGACCTTATTCTTTCACACTCGTTAAAATGGTCCAAAAGAACATTCCTAACGAAGTCCATAGTTAAGCTTTTTTTAGACTCCTTAAAAGTGAAAAAATAGCCAAGTGATCTTGTTATTTTCACACTCGTTAAAATGGTTTTGAATTGACGTCTAATCGGTGCTAGTTTATCCCTTTTTTGAACCGACTAGACTATTGTCGAAAAAGGTACCCTCTTGGAGTTTCATTTTTATGCTTTTTCAGACTCTCTAAATATGAAAAACCATCGAGCTTCCCTTCTCTGGGCTCGTTAAACTTACATCGAAGGACATTACCATTGTGTGTTCTATCAACCGCATTTGCATACCTTACTCATTAGTCTTGTAGCAATTTTCTTTTGCGTCTTAACACCTTTGGCTGCTGGAGGATTTTTCCCGAGTATAATTTCACCAAAACATCAGTCTTGTCCTTGTGCCTTGGGCTTGTATGTTTGTAGTACTCGTTCCTCCATTGTAACGTAATATTCCATTATTCTTTTTCAAAATCATCAAAAAGAACAAAAAAATCAAATATACCCCAAAAAGAGGATGGGAAAAGTATTTTCTTTATTGGCAGCATAATGAGTCGCCCTTGGATGAAGCACATATGTCCGTTTGATCATCAGACTATGGGATGTAGTACGACCTTAGGAAGATTTTTCTCGCTATATAGAGTTTTTTCCTCCACCGTTTGGTTACTCTTCCAAACATATGGAGAGTTTGCGTTGCCTCCTGCTTCGTAGACTTATGATTAACATATATGTTGCCTGAGTCTTATCACTTGTCGTGCTATTATCCAAGGGAATTTTGTCACTACGCCTGAGTCAGCCCCTCTGCAATATGTCTCTTGTCCGCATACCCGGCCATCCTAAATGTCCAATCAAGTCCTTGTTCGAAATCACCGAAGCCTTCAGTCTGATCATCAAGATTATCAAGTCCATAATAGATGAGTCGTCGAAGACCTCTGGGTAGTGCAGTCATACACTCATATTACACTCCTACCCGAGTTTAGAAGATTTTAAAGTTGTTGCTCGAGCTCTGAAGTACAGCCATCAGGCCAAATCAGCTTCTGGGATATGGATACTCTATATGTACATCTTTCTGATTTCGATATGTAGCTCCGCTGTGTATTATTCATGGCTACTCTTTATAGTTATTTGACATGGATCTACAGTGTATTTGATTGGTAGCCATGGTTCTATTTTATCCCGAGCATGGGTATGCCTACCTCGGTGAGACATTTGTTATTTTGCAAATGACACCTCCTGATTCCTGATTCTTGGGCTCCCTCATTCAGCATATCAGTACATATTGGTAAAAGATTGGTAATATATTTCGGCCATCAGATGCTCTTCTGACCTCACACATTAGGGGGCATCTGTTATAACCCTAAATTGCACCATACATGCTTACCTGGCATCAGGCCAACTCATATCCCTTCATTACCAAAACATCTGCTGAACAACCTCTTTGAAAATCCTCTTGGGTAAAGGTACATGTGCCCTAACCCACTACTGCACGCGTGTGAACACTGGCAGGCCTACTACAGCCCGCGTTTACCTAACAAAAATCAAAAATAGGAAAGTTGTCGATAGGACAAAAAGCTATGGGTCAGTTAACTGAAACTCTCGGCCATGCATGGCTGAGAGTTCGTCCAAAACCCTAGCTCCTTCTAGCCTATAAAAGAAGGGGTAGGGGTACTATTTGGAGGAGGAAAAATTATAGTGAAGAAACTCTGCCCATTTGCCGAATCCATTTGTCCCAACCCTTTAGCCTTTCCTCAAGCCTAAGGAGAATTAATGCAAAGCAGTTGGACGACAAAAGAAGAGGAGGAGCCTAGGATCAGGATCAAGGAGCGGTGGCTGGTCTCGACTTCTATTGTAAGTTGATTCATTTCGAAAATAATAAAAGAATACTTTTCCTGTGCCAATGCATGAGTTATATGTGGTTTGTGTAATTTATGCTTAATTTCTAACCCTCAAGTAGAAAAGTAGCATGCATGCGTGGTTGTGTGTTTTGATTGCAGGATAACATTGGAAGAAGCGGCGCAAGCAAGCGGTCAAGAGCGCAACAGAGGATCTACACCAAACATCAGTAAAAAGGTTAGTAGTTCCTTTCCATGCATGTATCGTGAAAGAGGGGTTTAAGTTTTGGGTAGTAGGTTAAAAGGTTATTTCTTTATGGTCAAAATCTGCATGCAAGCCTAGCCCTAGTTTGCTAGTCCGTAGGGCATTATTTCCCGACAACATTCTCTATCAAGGCTTTGAATTCCTTGAATTTATTGAACACTTCATCTTTTGATTTCAAAAAGTAAACCCAGGTTTTGCAAGAATAGTCATCAATAAAAGACACATAGTATACATACCCACTGATGAAGATTGATGGCATTGGGCCACATACATCTGAGTGAATGAGCTCTAGGACTCCTTCTTCTTTACTTTCTCTCTTCAGGAAAGGGTTCTTGATGTTCTTTCCTTGTGCACATCTGTTGCACACACGTTCATGGTCAACCTTGAATTCTAGTAGACCTGTGATTGTCTTGCTTACATATGGTAATGCCTTGTAATTGATGTGAGCTAGTTTTTTATGCCAAAGTTCACATGGATTCTCAATGGAATGAGTCAAGGCTGCTTCTAAGTGACCCTTTAGCTTATACAAGCCACCTTCTTCTTTTCCAATAATAATTGCTACTTCCATGTTTTTTTCCTTTGGGCCACATAAGAACTTCTCCCTCTATGAAAGCAACTCTAAATCATTTCTTCTCTAAAGTTGAGATAGAAAGTAAGTTCTTTGTCAAACCTGGTACATATAGTACAGCCTTCATCTTCATTGTGGTCCCTGAATCAAGTTTGTAATTTGATTCTCCTACTCCTTTGATAGGGTATCGATAATCATCTCCAAGTGTAACTTTTTGGGGAAACTTATTTTCTGTAAGGCAAGAGAGAATGCCTCTTTGACCTGTCATGTGCTTGGAAGCACCACTGTCTATGAGCCAAGTGTCCTCACCATGTGACACTCATCCTGAGAGGGAAGAGATTAAGACATAGTCTTCAATCTGTTATTTTATCATCATTGTGGGTGGCTCTTCATCTTCAATGGTATAGGCATGGTGCCTCTTGTTTCTCTTCTTGTATTCATCTCGTCTAGCTGGAAAATTCTTAGCAATATGTCCCATCTTGTCACAATGGTAACATTGGTAGGATGAGAAATCTTTTTCTCTTCTTTGACCTTTCTGAAACTTCTGGAATCTCCTTGGAGGGTGAGATTCTTTATGTATGAATTTGTTTTGGGGGTGAGACTCCTTATGAGTTTCTTTCTAGAAGTAAGACCTCTTTCTTCCTCATTTCGTATGAGTAGCTAGGGTTTGATATTCATCTCTTGATAGTAATGCTTCTCGGTTAGCAATTCTTGCTTCTTCTTGAGCACATTCTTCCCAAAGACTGTCAAAGTTTAATTTATCCTTTCTGGCACAAATATTTTGGATGAATGCATCCCAAGGTCTTGTGAGACCATTAAGGGTTGTCATTATAAGTTCGTATTCATATAGAGTATCACCAATTGCTTCTAGATGTTCTTTGAATTGTGATATTCTAGAGAAATATTCCTGAATTGTTTCTCCTTTTTGCATCCTTGTACTTTTGAGTTGAGTTCTTAGATTCATCTTTTGATTGATGTTATTTCCTTCATACAATCTGGTTTGGTCATCAAGCATTTATGTTGGATTCTTCTTTGAATCCACTTGAGGAATCAAGTGATCTTTAATAGAATCTGCAATGATTCTCTTGGCCCTAACTGTGTCCTTTTGGTGTTTTTCTTTAGCTGCAGCATCGGTGGGTTCTGGTACATCTTATTTAATGAATCTTGCTAGGTCATTCTCTTCAAGAATGAGTGAAATCCTATACTTCCAAGCATGGAAGTTTTCCACACCTTCTAGCTTGTCAACAAGCTTAGTGCTTGAAGACATCTTTACCTGGAGCTACAAAAATGACCAAAAATTGAAAATGCTCAGAATTTAATTTTGAACTTACCAGGAGGTGCACTTGGCTGAGGCAAGTAGCCTAGTGCAGTTAGATTTTAGAAAATCCAAATTTTTCCCCTTCAAACTTGACCAGGGAAATTTTGGACTAGTACTTCTGGTACTGGTTCTAGTTTCCTGGTTTTTTGGTACTTGTCAAAACTAGGGTTTGACTTTTCAGAGTATTTGACCACTGAAAAGGTGCAATCAAGGTGTTAAAGAGTTACCTAGGCTAGGGCACACTTTTCTAGATGATTTTTAGGCTAATATTCTTCTTCAACAAAAAGCTCTAATTTTCTTGTATGACAACAGTGACGTTTTTCTTTATCCAGTGAAAGATGTTTTCTTCAACTTAGCTCTAAAACCATGTTAAGGTTTAAGCTATTATTAGGTTTCTTTTCAATTTACTAGGTAACCATAGCATAGATAGTATCACTGAGAGAAACACAATCACAAGATACACAACATTTATCCTGGGAAACCCTAATGGGGAAGAAAACCCAGCAAAAACTTCCTTAATATAGATAGCCAATACAATGCCAAGACAATAAATCAAACACTAGAGAATATCCTCCATTGAGCAATGTGCCTCTCTCTTCCTTCTTCTCCCAGCTACAGCTACCAAACTTGCACATTGAGTGAGTGAATGAGCGAGTGATCAAATGAGGCATTGGCTTCCTTTATTTATACAAACTAGCAGGTGTTGGAAAGGTGTGTCTTCATTAGGCAGGGTTGACTTGTCTTCTTAGTGGTTAAAACCACTTTAATTAGCTTGGGGGCCGACTTCTCAATTTGCATAATATATTTAGGGTTTGACCAATCCACAAAAGGGGATTTGGTCAATTACAATGCCCGACATGATTAAT
>ML824818.1:7364-27723 GCA_009831015.1 Picea engelmannii | reverse complement strand
GAGTGCCTATGTATGTATGTTTTTGGCCGGAGTGCTTGTGTGATATTAATCAGAGAGCCTATATGTTGAAAGGTCGGTGAACCTAGCATTGTACATTGTAATAACACTCATGATATTAATAAAATACATCATTGTTGTGAACAAAGTTAGACAAGAGACACCACGAGAGGGAAAGAGGGTTAGGGCTTATGAAAAGGGGCTAATTCAAGGGGGGCTTAATTCAAAACAAGTACAAAACAATGGGATGCTTCATGAAGCACCTTTAGCTACAATCATACAACTATTTTTAAGTAGCATTGTCAATTTGCTTCAGTAGATTGACAAATCATCATGACAACTCTTACAACACTAAGAAAAAGTTTTGAGAGCTCGGTAGTCTATGCAAATGATTTTGTATTACCATGATATGGATGTTGATATGGAGATAGTAATGTATACAAATATAGTATTTTAGAAAACTTCAGATATAATACATCGTACAAATATTTACATCATACAAAGTATATGGACCCTACAACTATATTAATGGGTAGCTACAACTCAGCTCCTCACACTTGGTCATCAATCCAATTTCCCAAAAATAGAAAGCAATTGTTTGTGCTCTAGCATTGTTTGTTGGGTGTGCTCCTTACAAATTGCAAATATAGAAAGCAATTTGTTTGTGGTCTATTCAAACAACCCATTAATAAAGAAGAAACCAAATGGCCTCAATTCCTAGCATTGTTATATTCCATATGCCATATAAAACTCAATTTCTCTTTGGTTAGAGTGTTGGCATAAGGAACGAGTTGAAATGTTGTGTGTATTTTCTGCTACAGCACAATTTGGCATTATAACTTTTATGTATTATTGCAAGGTTCTCTCACACTCACTTTGAATTTCATGGTGGTACCCTCAACCATTGTTGGAGTTGTTCCAAACATTATTCACCAATATTTATGCACATAGTGCACTCTCTAGATTGAGCTTTGGTTAATCACCAACATCCAGTCACAAATAAGAAGAAATACACACACAAGTCAATGGGTCTAGCTCGAGTGGTTGTGTGATGGAGTGTTATCCTCCCCACCCAAGTTTATTCTCGTAGTTGACATGACAAATCTTCGAGCTTCTATAAAATCCAGTTTACCTCGAGTATCATCATCATAATGAGGGAAATTGTTGAGTGGGATTCCTCAGCAAATGAATTACGTGGGTGGCCAGGGATGGCAGAAAATAACTCCACACTTGATATGATTGGAATTAACATGATAGGTTAATAAATACACAATAAATGACTCTTGGTCTTCCATAACTAAAGATGTTTCCTATCACCTACGACTATTCATATTTACAATATGTTACAAGTAACACATCCACGAAGGATTACATGTCCAACATTCCCCCCCCCCTTAATCCGAAGGGGTGTGTGTGAGTCCAAGCATCATTCTGAACTTCTCCATTGTTTATCTTCCAAGCGCTTTGGTGAAGATGTCTGCAATTTTCTCATTCGTGGAACAGTGTCTTAAGTGAATAGTCTTGGCCTCTACATGATATCGAATCAAGTGACACTTTGTGTTGATGTGCTTGGTTCGATCATGGAATCTGGGATTCTTGGCCAACTTGATTGCAGAAGTATTACCAACTAGAAGAGGAACAAAATTTACTTGTTTCTCCTGCAAATCTTCAAGTATTTTCCTAAGCCACACAATCTCCTTTGTCGCTTTTGGAACTGCCACATATTATGCCTCTGTTGTGGAATCTGTTGGAACTGATTGTTTGTGTGATCTCCAGGAGACAGGTGTTGATCCAAGACTCATGAGACGGCCTAAAGTTGATAATCCATTTTCCTTATATTCATCAAAGTTTGAATCAAAATATTTGATCAGGTTGAAGTCATCCACCTTAGAGTACCTGAGTCCAAAATCTTGAGTTCCTTTTAAGTATTTTAGAACTCTTTTTGCAACAAACCAGTGCCCTTCACAAGGATTTTTCATTAACCTAGAAAGAATCCCAACAACAAATGAAATGTTTGGTCTAGTGGTAGTAGGATAGATGAGACGTCCCACAAGCTGTCTATACTTGGTTGCATCCTCAAATTCATTACCTTCTTTTGATGTGAATTTCAAATTCTGTTCCATTGGAGTAGAAACAGGATTGCACTCAGCCATGCCAAACTTGTTCAAAAGTTATCCAATATACTTCTTCTGGGAGATGAATATTTACTTTGGATTCTGTATCACTTCAATGTCAAAATAGTAGTGAGGATGTCCCAAATATGTCATCTCGTAGCCTTCTTCAAATCTTTCTTTATGGATGCAATGTAGTTCTCATTATTCCCTGTTATGAACATATCATCTACATATACTACAAGATATACAACTATTTTTCCAACTTTCTTGACAAACAAAGTTGCATCGTCAAGATTGAAATGCTTGAAGTTTAATTTTAGAAGATGCTCAGTTAACTTTTCATACCATGCCCGTAGTGCTTGTTTCAAGCCATACAAGGATTTGATGATCTCGCATACCTTATCTTCTTGTCCCTTCACAACAAGGCCTTATGGTTGAGACATGAACACATTCTCTTTCAAGTCTCCATTCAAGAAGGCAGTCTTCGTATCCATTTGATGAATTTTCCATCCATTTTGTGCTGCAATGGAAAATAAAGTGTGGATGGTAGCCCATTTTGCTATGGGGGAAAAATTCTCCTCACAATCAACACCTTCTTTCTGTGCAAATCCTTTTGCCACGAGCCTTGCTTTGTGCTTGTCAAGTGAGCCATATAATCGGTACTTGTTCTTGAATACCCACTTGCAAACAATCGGTTTGGTTCCATATGGATGGGTCCACCAACTTCCATGTCCCATTCTTGATGAGAGCATAATATTCCTTCTACATTGCTTCTTTCAACTCATCATGAGAAGTGGCTTCTTTAAAGGAAGTCGGTTCATGGTTAGTAGATAAATTCAACTCACAATCATATGAAACATCCATATCTTCTACATCACCTGAGTTGGAATTATCTACATTGCCTCATGTTGATATTATGGTAGTTGTGGAGATATTTACCTCCACGTGTAAACTTGACGAGAATAGAATATTCTGGGAAGCAAGAAGAAACCCTAATTAATTAGTTAATAACCCTAGAAGAAAAGTCATCTCAAGAGAATGACTTGTATTAGGTTATTAGCCTCCAAGAGAAGAAGTCAACTAAAGGAAATGTTATATACTAAAGAATTAGTACCTAGAATGAGAAGTCAGCCAAGGTAGCCTGCCAGAAATAGTATTAATACAGGAGGTCAGTCTTCATTCTAGCCGATATTCTTGGAACTGCAGAAGCAGCACTTGTGCGCACTACAGTTGGGCAGTTTGTGCACAAGTTTGGAGGAGAGCTATTGTTCCAGCTACTGCAAATAGAAGATTTCAGTTTTGGCTTGGACTCTCTCTTGGTTATGGTTTGGACTCTCTGATCAGCTCTTGTTACTCTTTCTTGGTGCGTTATCCTTGGAGAAAGGTGCACCACCTTTGTTTGGATATCCAGTCTAGGGCTTACTTCAGGAATGATTCTTTGTCAAGATTAAGGTGCTCAGGGGTGGCTTCGGCCTATGGTTGGGTGACAATAGTGATATTGTCTATGGTTAAATGAGCACATCCATTATATTCTAATAGATTATGGGCCCACACTATCTTCAGAAAATCTAATCGCTAGAAGATAGATTGGGAGAATTTGCTAAGTTTCAATTGTAGTTGCAGCCAGTTTCTGTTGCAGCAACGAAACCCTAACCCTCTCGTTGAGGCACCTTAAGTGAAGATATTAACCTAATTTTTGGATAGACTGGTGCGCCCTAGCCTAGCGCACCTTCTGGTACTCTCAGCAAGCTAAGACATCAAGTTTGAGTTTTTGGTCAAATCTAGGATTGACCAAGTCAAAAGCAGCCATGACTTACTCTATGAAGTCAGAAAAAAAGTTAGAAGGGGCTTCTAACTTTAGAGCATGGAAGACAAGGATTGATCTCATCCTTGCCAAGAATAAAGTGTTGGATATCGTGAAAGGAAATATTGTGGAACCAGATTTTGAAGAAGGAAAAGAGAAGGAACCTCGGAACGTTGCAGTTATGGAGAAGTTCAAAGGCAATGACATCAATGCCATGAGTATCATAGTGGATTCTATAAAAGACCACTTGATACCCTACATCTCCCATCTTGATTCATCTAAGAAGATGTATGATTCCCTAACAAACCTCTTCTCATTTAGAAACATTGGACAAGTAATGAATCTGAAGAATGAGCTCTGTGAAATGAAGATGAATGATGATGACAGCATAACATCATACTTTGTGAGAATCTCTCAGTTAAGAGATCAACTACGAGCTATTGAAGAAATCGTCTCATAGAAGGAACTGGTAAATATAGTACTCAATGGTCTTCCCAAGACATGGGATGCATTTTCTGCAAGCATGAACACAAGGAAGGAGTATCCTACATTTGAAGAACTTTGGACTTGTTGTGTACAAGAAGAATCAAGGATTAGTGCAAAAGAGAAACCTCAAAAGAAATACGATGATCAAACCTTCACAGCAAGATTCAATAATTTCAGGAACAAGTCAGACAATACACATGAAAGGATGAAGTAGATCAACAACCCCTGGTAACAATTCATGTGGAAGTTATAACATAAGTAACAGCTGCAAGATAAGACGAAATCAGAATCAATCCTAATGAAACCTAGAAGAAGTAAACACAAAAAGAAGTCAGCAATCAAGAGGAAATTAGAAAAAGACTTGCGACACTTTGCAGAAGGCAATAAGGATGCAGACGGAAGCGTGGACTCTCTTAGTTGGAGGAAGTTGATTACAGAATTCCAAAAGAAGAGCATCCATTCATGCATGAAGCAAGGATTAGGAGGGAGCTAATCCTAAATAGTATGATCCATTGAAGATGATGAAGTATCTATCAATGTTCCCATCAATGGTAGCAACCATGAAAAGCAACACGTGTTTAGTTTGACTTTAGAAGAAGTCTTGTTCAAAAAGAAACCTTAAAATATCCATGGTTGTCCATCCACATCCATGATCCTATGATGAAAGAAAGAAGTTGGAATCTTTAGGGCATGGAATCTATAGAAAACTCCATGGACCAAAAACATGAGGAAGAACATGAAGATTCCAAGAAAGAAAGAAAGACAGAACAACCAGTCATTGTATCGAGAATCACAAAGACTATCAGCCTGATATGAACTCACTAAAAGCAATCAAGCAGAGGAACTAAAAGTTGTGATGAAGAACAGTGTATGGAAGGCTTATGAATGAAATCATTGCGAGATCCAGAACTAGAGGTTCTCCCAGATGGAGGGAGAAGACTATGATGATTGTTTGTTCCAGTAAACCAGGCATACCTCTACTTGAGCCATTATATCATCCACAATATCGATGGTTTGGAGTTTACATCAAATGAATGCAAATATTGTTCTCTAGAATAATTGAGCAAATAGTGTATGAAAAGCAACCTCAAGGATTTGAGGTATACCAGAAAGAGAACCTTGTATGAAGATGAAAGAAGACAACTTGATGGAGAACCTCCAATGCACAGCAGAAGCGTGGTGAAAACTTTCTATAATAAATATATTGTATCAGAATGGTTACTTAGAACTCCAGGATGATGGATTGAAAATCTATGACAAACTCTCATGATGACAAAAGAAGTGCCACTTGGATATGTTCCAGTTTGATCCTTGCCACTATGTCATGAGCTAGAAGGAAACAAAATATGAATCCAACAATGATATGCTATATTGATCAGAGCTATATGAAGCCTTCAGAGAATACCAGTGTTCCAGAAAGACCAAAGTATATTGATATCAAGCATTACACTCTCCATGATGAAGTCCTGGAAAAGAGAAAGTGGTTCTCCAATATATATCTCCACAGATGAGTAGATAAGAAGACATTTTGGTAAAGCCTCTACTCAAGATGAAAGAGTTTGTGTACTCAAGTTGGAGCTCGTGGAGACGACTTCCTTATTGAAAAAGGAAGAGATGACTCCCATGTTGGGAGGCAGCACTGATGTGTTATTGATTTATGGACATCCATTTTTCAAGTTCGAAAAATGGTCCAAGATGAGCATCTCCTTTCCAGTTTGGAAAGTGGTTTGAGATTTCTGACAGACAAGCATTTTCCAATTCGGAAAATGGTCCAGATCGAATGGTCATTTTCATAATGAAAATGGTTCGATGGATTGTTCATGTACCATAGATAGTGATTCCCCTTGTGGCCAATGTGGGGGAATGGTCTAGGACAGTCTCTCTTCTTGACGGTCACTCTCAGTAGTGGTCAAGAAGACTGGTTCGCCTCGTCGGACAGTCATTATTTCGAAGCGCACAATTGTGAGAAGTTTCAAGGAATGGTATGTTTTGGAGGTTGCTAGAGGACAGTCATTTCCTTAGGAAATGGTCCGGACAGTCATTCCCTAGGGTAGATTATGTTAATGTTTATGCCATTATTATAGTTCTTTGCATTTCAATAGATAAGAGCATCATAAGAACAAGATCACTGAGAAATACACATTCACGAGAGACACAACATTTATCCTGGGAAACCCTCTAGGGGAAGAAAACCCAGCAAAAACTTCCTTATCATAAATTGCCAATAAAATGTTCAAGAGATAACTCAAACCAATACAGATAGTCCTCTCCAAAAGATGTGCCACTCTTCTCCCTCTCTCCAACTGGTAATTGCAGCTTGCCTCATAAGAGAATGAGCAAGTGAGTTGTGTGTAGAAGTGAGGCACTAGCCTCCCTATATATACAAGACTAGCATGTGTGAAAGGGTTTCACTAGTAGGGCCGACCTCTCACTCTAGGTGGGTAAACCCACCTTTAATTTAATTTTGGGTCTCAATAATAACTGCTAGGGCCGACTTCTTATTTTTCCTATTACAATTGTCCGATGACCAATCCACAAAAGGGGATTTGGTCCTAATACAATTACCGACATGATTAATCCACAATGGGGATTAATCCAATGAATAAAATAACAATAATAATAAGAATACTCTTTGTAGTTACATTATTTCAACAGATTCATTCTCTCCAGGTTGCACTTTGTTTAGTATCGGAGGAATGGCCCAGATAGGTGAATGGTCCAGGTTCAGCAATCAGGGACAGGCATTCCCTAGGGCAGACTCATTCTCTCTAGGTCGAATTTTGTTTAGTGCCGGAGGAATGGCCCAGATAGGTGAATGGTCCAGGCTCAAAAATCGGGACAACTATTCTTCCTTGCTTGAAAAGAATAGTCCAGATAGCTCATCATTGATGGTTTACCTTCTGAGGGAAGATGCTCTTCCAGATCTCATAGATGTGAGTGGAATCTCATCATCAAATTCATGATATGTCTTTACACGAGTGAATCTGTCGAGATGATCAAGTTGCCTCTCCACGGTTTCGTCTTTCTTGGTGGATTAAAGAAAGATGGTATCTCTGGAAAGGATGAACTTCTTGTTTGTCTCATCGTAAAGACAATACCCCTTGGTGGTATTTGAGTACCCCAAGAAGATGCACTTCTGACTCCTTGCATCAAGCTTACTTATTTTCTCCTTAGGAATCAAGGCATAACAGGTGGAACCAAAGACCATGAGATGCCTCACCGAAGGAATGTGGCCATGCCACATGTCATATGGAGTCTTGTTTTTTAAAGCATGAGATGGACACCTATTTTTGACATAAAGTGCACATAAAACTGCATTAGCCCAAAACACCAATTTAACATTCTTGAAAAAACATCATGGAACAAACCTTATTAAAGAGTGTCATGTTCATTCGTTCAACCACGTCGTTTTGTTGAGGATTGTATGGAACTGTTGTTTGGTGTTTGATCCCATGTTGGTGAAGGTAACTTTCAAATTCATTAGATGTATATTCCCTTCCATTATCTATGTGAAGAGAGTCAATACAAGACTAAGCTTCATTTTGAATCCATACATGAAAATTTTTAAATGTTTCAAAAGCTTGTGATTTGTCTTTCAGCAAATACACCCAACACATTCTGGTGGAATCATCAATAAAAATCATGATTTATTTGTTTACATTTACAGAAGGAACAGGCATAGAGCCGCATAAATCAGAAAGAATCAATTCAAGTCTTCTATATGCTCTGGAAGTGGAATCATGGAAAATTTGTTTGCTATGCTTTCCAAGAATGCATGCATCACATTGTTTTAGTTTTCTAAGAATGGTCGATAGACCAGAAACACCATTCTTTCTTAATAAACGAAGACTCTCATAATTAATATGGCCAAATCTAGCATCCCACAAAAGACTAGATGGAATTATACCTGAGTCATTATGAGAGAGGTATGCATCAGTGTGTGTATGGGAAGATGTCCCATTCAGCTTCAAAAATATTCCATATTCTATTCCGATCATGACAACCATGTTGTCAGAATCCTTCCTTATCTCAACTTTTCCACTAATCATATGAACAAGTGACCTTGCTATCTGATGTGCACAAGGGACAACAAGTTTCTTTGCATATTTGGAAAATAGAGTACATTGTGCAGAAGAACATATGGGAGTCCAGGCAACTTACGCCTAATGGTGCCCATTCCTGAAGGTTTGAGACTAGATCTATCTACAAGGTACACTACGCCATCTACATTGTCATCAAATTCTTCAAAGAAATATCTTCGAAATGTCATGTGGGAGGTCGCGCATGTATCAATAATTCCATGCATCTCCCCAAGAGGCAAATGAAGTATTAAATAGATCTTTAGTTACTCATATATTTCAATAGGCGACAACATAATAAACATGTGCTTTACCTTTCACTAGGTCTGAGGTTTTATCTCTCTTTTTTGATCTTGTGCCATGGAACTCTTCAGTCGAAGGCGTCATGTGACCCATTCATTCCGTAGCAGGTACAATGAAGCTCATATTTTTACCGGAGATTATGCCAAACCCCTCTGCCTCTAAGCTTCTTCTTTCTATGTATTCTCTTACTATCTCTATGTTGTCCAAAGGAAGATGCTCTTTCTTATACAAGAGAATGCATTGTCTTCTTACAAACATGTTAGAAAATGAAAAATATAATGAAGCTTATCCAATAGAAAAACGTAATTATCTTCTTACTGCACCAAGAATGTAATGCACATTCAAGAGCAATGAGGAATGGCTCGTTCAATGAGGAATGAAGACCAACAAAACCATTCATACATCTCTTAAATTCGCCAGTGAAATGCCTTGGTTAGACTGTTATGGCATATGGTATTGCACCAAGTACAAAATATTGGATAACGATATAGGCATATAATTAGACCAATGTCTCATAAAAACGACTTGTGTTCACGTCAAATTCAAATTCTCAGCATTTTCCGATCAATTGATTCATTTTTTAGGTCATGATTGTAATCTATCTGAGCATCAATGGTTTTGAAGCTTCAAGAGAATTGAAGAGATGAAAATATCATGGTTTACAAGGACCATACCTTTACACAGCAAGTATGGTTTCAACAAGGGAGATATTGGAAGATACATTTCAATATTCGGTTCTATTTCTTTGCAAAGAAATTCTCATGTCAAGGATTCGGATTGGTCTGGACTTGATGGCACACTCTCGTATAGTCAAATATGTTGTGTCAAAACTGGAAGAGGCATTGAAATTTGGCCCAAATAAATATGAAACGCATACATCCAATGCATTTCTTATCCTAGAACATGAACCCGCAAAAATTTACTTCAGGATGGCTTCTTAATATTTTCAACAAGCAAATGGACGCCCATATTTTATCCAACAGCAGATGCCAGCAGGGAATTATGGATATAGTAGTTCGAATGGATACGTAGTTCGAGCAACAACTATATACAGAGAGAATACAATTCAAGTGACACAGCGTGAGTTTTGAGGTGGAGGGCATGAGTTATGAGTTCGTTGGTCTTTTCAATGCTCCAATCGACTATTTCGAGGTGACTCAACTATAAACCGCATCAATCAATCGATCCCCTCATCACTCTACCAGCTATGTCAACCATCACCTCCCAATCTTGCGAACCAATGTGTCTATTATTGGATACCAGTGCGTCATTGATAGACTTTCACAACACGTCATTGAGATCCCTGATAAAATGTGAAGCAAAGAATACAGAGAGAGAGCAGAGCAGAAATAGAATTCAGTATATTAGGTAAATGAAGAAAAGAGTACTAAATGCAAGTAAAAGAGTACTCTAGAAAAGGGAAACTAGTTGAGCTAAATAGGCTCAAGCAAATCAAGAAATGATAGTACAACTGGCCAGGACAGCTGGCAGTGTACAGTCAGGTTGTTGAGGTTACATTATATTTAACACTCCTCTTAAACTCAACAGTTACAAACATCAGCACTGATGATGCCCAAGTGTTGTCTCTGAAAATCAAAAACAAATTTTCCCAGTGGCTTTGTGAAGATATCTGCGAGCTGATCTCGAGAGCCACAGAATTGAAGTGCAATATCACCATTATTGACTAGCTCGTGAATGAAGTGAAAACGAGTGTCAATGTGTTTTATTTTCTTGTGAAACACATGATTTTTGGATAGAGAAATTGTTGAGGTGTTGTCACAAAAGATAGGAGTTGGATCATTTTTTGTATGTGACATATCTTTCAATATTCTTCTCAGCCACACAGCTTGACAGGAAGCTGAGGTAGCAGCGACATACTATGCCTCTAAAGAAGATATTGATACAATTGGTTTCTTCTTTCATGCCCATGAAATCAGGTTCGTGCCCAGGTGAAAAACATGTTTTGAGGTGCTTTTCCTGTCATCGAGGCTGCCTGCAAAATCACTATCTTTCTAACCAGAAAGGTGATTATTATCAGATTTAGTCTACCATAAGCCAAAATTGAGAGTTCCTGCAACATATCTCAAAATTCGTTTCGCCATCTTCCAGTGAGAATCTTTGGGGGATTCCATGTATCTGGAAACAAGGCTGGTTGCATACATAATATCAGGCCTAGTTGTTGTAAGATACAACAAACTGCCTACTAATATTTTGTATAGGGTAGGATCCACTGTGGGGCCTTCATATTTCTAGCTCAATTTTGTGTCTAGGGGTATAGGGGTTTCTGCTGGATTGCATTCTTCCATGCAGAATCTTTTGATGATGTCTGTTGCATACTTTTTCTAACAGAAAAATATTCCTTTGGTTGATTGATCAACCTCAATCCCCCAAAAATATTTCATTGTGCCAAGATCTGTCATCTCAAAATCAGATTGCATGGCATGTTTAAAATTGGTTAATTCAATATTTCCAATATATATCATGTCATCAACATATAAACATACAATCAAAATTTTACCATGTTGATTTGTTTTGGTGTAAAGAGTTGGCTCATTTTAGCTTCTGCTGAAACCACTTTTGATCAGGTAAGTGACAATTCTACTGTACCAAGCTCTTAGAGCTTGCTTTAAGCCATACAAGGCTTTCTTCAACCGATATACTTTGGTTGGCTTCTCTTGGACTTCAAAACCAAGTGGTTGATCGGCATAAACTTCTTCTTCTAAGAAACCATTCAGGAAAGCAAACTTGACATCCATCTGGTATGCTTGCCATTTGTGTCGGGTTGCTATGGCCAATAGAGTCCTTACAGTGTCTAATCTTGCTACTGGAGCAAAAGTTTCACCATAATCAGTACCTGGTTGTTGTGAGAATCCTTTGGCAACAAGTCTTGCCTTGTGTTTTTCAATCTGCCCTTTTTCATTGAGTTTAGTTTTGTAAACCCACTTGACACCAATACTCTTCTTGTGTCTGGGAAAATCAAGAAGATCCCATGTCTTGTTCTTCTCAATGGAGTCAATCTCTTGGTTCATGGCTTGAACCCAATGTGGCTCCTTAGTTGCTTCTTTAAAAGACGTAGGTTGACATGACATTAAAGCAAAAATATTGTGTTGTTCAATGTCATCCAGCTGCTAATGGATTTCTCTCAAACTTCGAGTTCTCTGATTTTGAGGTTCAGAGGATGAGTCTCTGCTGGAAGTTGAGTTATTATGAGAGTTTTTAGGTTGTCCTTGTACCTGCAATCTTGGAAGAGCAGTTTGAGGTATTGGTTGTCCTGAATTTTATGTGTTTTCAGAACTAGGCAGCAATGGATTTTGACTGTCCATTTGTCGATTTTCAGATTCATTCTAGAATTGATTTTCCATAAATTTTACATCTCTACTGAGAATTAGTTTCGTTGAGATTGGATTGTAAAGCCTGTAAGCTTTAGATGTTTCACTGTATCCAGTAAAGATGCATTTCTCACTTATATCATCCAGTTTCTTCCTTAATTCGGAAGATATGTGAGCGTATGCTATGCATATGAATGTCCTTAGATGCACAACATTTAGCTTTGTCCCACTCCATCCTTCTTGAGGGACTTTCATATTTAGACTTGTGGTTGGAGATCTATTCAAGAGATAAGCTGAGCATGCTACTGCTTCAGCCCAAAAAATATTTGACAAACATTTCTCTTTGAGTAGGCTTCTTGCCATGTTCATTATTGTCTGGTTTTTTCTTTCCGCCACTCCATTTTGTTGTGGAGTATACCTGGTTGTAGTTTGCATGATAATGCCTTGTGATTTGAAAAAAAATTCAAATTCGTTGGAGTTGTATTCTCCTCCTCCATTGGATCTGAGAACTTTTATATATTTTCCACTCTATTTTTCATCTTCTTCTTTGAATTCTTTAAATCTTTCTGCCCTCTGCAACAGACTTTCACGAGTTTGTGAGAATTTTCCAAATTCTTTAAACGTTTCTGCCTTCTGCAGCAATCTTTCACAAATTTGAAAGAATTTCACGAGATCTTTAAACGTTTATGCCTTCTGCAACTATCTTTCACGAATTTGAAAGAATTTCTTGATATCTTTAAACGTTTCTCCCTTCTGCAGCTATGACTCCTCAATCTTTTGAGCGTATTTCGCTCTGCTTCCTCATGTGTGCTTTCTACGACGATCTTTTGAGCGGATGGCGGACTACGGATTTCTCTCCAGGATTTGTGAAGAATCTCGCGTCCTATGCTCTTGTTCACAGTGTAAGATCTACATTGTTAAGGATCAGGTTTCTCTCCAGACTGTGTGAAGAGGCTTACTGCTAAAGCTCTGATACCATGATAAAATGTGAAGCAAAGAATACAGAGAGAGAACAGAGAAGAAATAGAATTCAGTATATTAGGTAAATGAAGAAAAGAGTACTAAATGCAAGTAAAAGAGTACTCTAGAAAAGGGAAACTAGCTTAACTAAATAGGCTCAAGCAAATCACGAAATGATAGTACAGCTGGCCAGGACAGCTGGCAGTGTACAATCAAGTTGTTGAGGTTACATTATATTTAACAATCCCAACATAATGATTCTATGGTTTAGAAAGAAAATGGTTAGCGAAATGGAATGAACCGATACCAAAGATATGGTCAGTCGTGTGAGAGGCAGCGACAGTGGCCTCCTTGTGAGAGAAAACTAGAGGTTGTGAGGAAAGGCGATTCAAATAAGGCAAAGTTCTTGGAGAAAGTGGTTGAATAAAATTAGGGTTAGGTTTGAATGTGGTGAACTCGACAGGAAATGAACATGAGCATCAGAGATACCAATACCAATGGCATGTGCTGGAGTCAAGGACGTAAATGCAGTAAGGCAGTGAATAATGCGAGCTCTGACCCTGGGGGTGCGTGAGGAAAATTAGGGTTGTTGCAGAGAATAAACCAGAGAGAAAGTGTGTGGGGAAGGTGAACTGGAATGACAAGAGATCAGACAATCAATCAAGACTGAGGAGAGGTGTTTTCTCCACCCTAAGGGAAAGGAAACGTCGGGAGAAATTATGGAGTTAGCGTTGGATCTGATACCACTGTCAGGCCAAGGATGGAAAAAAATAACTCCACACTTGATATGATTGGCATTAATGTGATAGGTTAATAAATGACTCTTGGTCTTCCCTAATTGAAGAAATTTCCTATCACCTACAACTATTCATATTTACAATATGTTACAAGTAACGCATCCACGAAGGATTACATGTCCAACAGTGGAAAAAAAAGAAACACACACATATGTTTATTTGTGATGAGTTGTCAGTGATTAACCACTTTGTAACGTATTTTCTCTTCATGAACCAATTGTAGTTGATATGTTGACCTAGTCTTGAGTCCTAAAGAATCCAAATTACTCTAGGTACCATCCTCGGAATAAGGTTAGTGCTCAGTGAGTTTGTCCAAGAAATGGTTGTGCCAAAAAAAAGTTATATATCTATGTGTGTGTCAATATTGGTCCGGATTTTGTCTTAATTCAATTGTTTTTTTCCAGAAATATTTAGTGATGTGTATTCCCTCTTGCGGTATTTTCACTACATACCAATAGTTAGTTAAGGTAGACGGGTTAGGTTGTTCCTTCTCTTTGGTGTGGATTATGGTTCGTGTTTCAGTAAACCCATTGAAATATCCATCCATTATAGGTTGCATTCTGTTGGAAACATTCCCCATTGAAGTGGGACAAATATTATAGACCATTATTGAAATAATGGGTTAGTTCAAGTCCTTTGGTGGTGCCTACAAATCCATGCATTCCCAACAAGCATTTCCTTTGGCTCGTAATATGAATATGAAACGTGAATTCACTCAGATGCTTGGATGGTTGATATGTAACTACTCTTGCCTCTATCTTTGTTTCCTTTGTTCCCTTTGCGAGTAGTAGAAAGACCAACAAGCAATGCACACAATTTAAGTATCAACTAGTACTAATGCTAGGACAAGAATCAAAGATCTTGGGCAAGTTAGTGATTCCCTCCCAATCAAGCGAATCAAGCGTTCTTACCTACATTCTAGTCTTTACCTTGTGAATCATTCTTGTTGGTCTTTCTTCAACGGTTAAGAGAGGGTAAGAGTCCTTACCTAGAGAATCGTTCTTATCAGTCCATCCATAAGTGTTCTTACCAGTCTTTCCTATGCTTTCCAAGAAAATAAAGCTACAATGACTGAAGAGAATCAAGCTACTAACGATCTTGGAAAATCAATTGTTAAGGTCCATGTGGTATAGAAGCTTTATTGAAGGGTCGTTTCCTATCATTCTAGTAGAAGAGTCCATCCTTCCTTGAGACCTTACCTACTAACGACTTACAAGCTTAATTGACTTTATTCGATTGGTTTTCAAAACCTAAAATGGCATTTGTGTGCACTGTATTGCTACTTGACCCCCTTGAAGCTATGTTCTCCCATCAAAGGAGATATCGCTCACCTAACCATAGGGAGGGATTGGTATCTTTCTATCCCTTGACCCAATGAAGCTATGCTCTCCCATCAAGGGATTTATCGTTCACCTCACCATAAGTAGGGATCAAACCTTCTCTCTTTGTTTGAGCCTTTTTTTTCAAGTGATTATATGTGTGTGTGTGCGGGCATGGTGTTTGGCTAAGAGTATATCACTCTGGTCTATTAAATGGAGTATGGTGGAAGGAGTGTTGTATATACACAATTACATTGTAAAGTGCATTGTCCATTTGGCATAAGAATTGGTCTAGAGTACATTGCATAATAGAATTCAGTGGTCTATTAAATAGAGTATGGTGGAAGGAGTGTTGTATATGCACAATTATATTGTAAAGTGCATTCTCTATTTGGCATAAAATTGGTCTAGAGTGTGTTGCAAATTTATAACAAGATTGAAGTGTTACGTTAAACTTTTGGCATAAACATAGTGTGTTAGCTAGTTGGCAGAACAAAAAYAGATAATTGGGTTTGCATTACAAAGTTTGAATGCACTTGAACCTATAAAAGTTCAAAGTAGTTTAATTTGATAAAATTACACTGGTAGAACACTAACCATGGTGATTATGAGTTGTGTTTCATGCTTTGGACTTCATTTCATTGAAAAATTTCAAGGCTTCATGGGGGCGGCCATTATGGGAATAACTAGCAATGGTTGCATTCCAATTTCCATGACACAACCTTCTGATACATATTCACAATCCCATCACCCGCAAAAGCATCATATTCAAAGCTTTTTCTTATTGCATAACCATGGATTTGCTTACCTTGTTCTAGAGCCAATAAATTAACACACACGAGAATAACATTAAACATGGACTTGCATTTCATTGAAGAATGCCAAGATTTCATGGGATGGTCATTCTAGGTATAACTAGCAATGATTGCATTCCATGATACAACCTTTCAGTACAAGCTTACAAGCCATTGTTTTTATTTGTTGCTCTAAAAAGCTTTAGAATACTAGTATTTCTATAGAGAAGCCATTGTTTTTATTTGTTGCTCTAAAAAGCTTTAGAATACTAGTATTTCTATAGAGTGAAAGCACGCCAATATAGGAGTAACAAAAATCATTTCTATAGTAATTTTGACCAAAGTGGACCTTCTTATAAGAAATACATGGATGCCATGATGCATGTCATCATATTTAATGGCATCCATAACATATTGTAGAAACACAAGTTAGGGAGAAACATGGTTAGAATCTAAGTCACATGACATGAGGACACAGGACAAGGGACATAGAGGACATGAAAATATGAGTGTCTGACAAGGAACACGTCAACCCCAAAAATACAAAAATAGGACACGGAGAATATGAAGAAGTTTTGGAATTTGACACTCATCACTCATTTTAATAGAAATTTGTAAGCAAAACACTTATTTTAAAATGTCAATTATTTCACATTCTACTAAAATTATTAAAATTCTAATGAACAAAGCTACTAGCATTCAGTTATTTGGTTGATATCTAACAACATCTAATCTGATAGCAAAGCCACTAAGGTAAAGTTTAATTAATAACAATTCTCAAATGATTTATTATTCTAACTTTATAAAAAGAAATCTTGTTTAATATTACAATTATTTGTAGTTATATGTTTTGGACTTATTGCAAATCATGTTTTTTATACTGCTTAAATGAGGATAAAGCTCTTAAAAATAAGAAAAAATATATATTAATGTTGTTTTGCATGGGCGAGTAAGAGATGTAAAATGGGCTTGGACTAGTCAAAGATGTAATGATTAATTCAAGATTTCAAATTCTCCAAATTATTATACACATCAAGAGCTTAGGGTGTAAACAGAACTCAAAACTAACCTGAGTCTACACAGATCCATTATTTTAGGGTTGTCTTGCATATTACAGTCATGTCTTCCTTATCAGTCAAGGCTGAAGACAGACTTGTAGGGGCAGAAAATTTCAATGCCTGGAAATACAGGATAATGGACATATTTGAAGAAAACGATCTAGAAGATTTTATTACTAGAAAAGTTGAAGAACCTACTACAAACACAGCTAGGGCTGCTTATAAGAGAAAACAGACCAAGGCCAGAAAGATCATCTTTGATTCTATCAAAGACAACTTAATACCTTTAATAGGTCCTTTGAGGACTGCCAAAGAGTGCTACGATGCCTTGGCCAACCTCTATGAGAAGAAGGCACCCACATAGAAAAAAATCTTGAAGAAACAGTTACGTACCTTGAAAATGGAAAAGAATGACACAGTTGTTACTTTCTTCTCCAAAATCTCTCAAACTAGAGATTAGCTCATTGCAATAGGAGTTCCTGTAGAAGATGATGACCTGGTTCAAACAACCATTGATGGACTTCCAGCTGCTTGGGGAGTTTTTCTTGCCTCCGTAAATGGAAGAGAAACTCAACCTAACTTTGCAAGGTTGTGGCATGACTGCTTGGAAGAGGAAGGTAGATTAAACAGCAGAAGTGACTATCATATCCTACAAGATCATGCTCTAGCAGCAAAGACCAAGAAATGGAAGAAGTTCCCAAAATCAAAAGGCAAAGGTAAGAAACCCAAAGGTAAGCTCTCTCACTTAAATCCTCATCTATCTAAAGTGAAATGTTTTAATTGTAGTAGATTAGGATACTATGCAAGATATTACAGGAACCCTCCCTCTCAGCAGAAAAGAAAAGGAAGGTTTCAAGCCTCAGTTACCATTGAAGAGGCTAAACCTCAAGAAGAGCCTCAAAGAAGGCAAACCAGGGCTGCAACTAAAGAGCAAGAATCACAGAAAGAATATTATCTTATTTCTGCTCTTTCTGGCACCATCACCAAATCAGAGGAGATTTGGCTAATAGACAGTGATGCTTCAAAACACATGACTGGCTTCAAACAAAACCTTGCAAATTATCAAGACAATAAATACAAAGCAAAGGTTGAACTAGGTGACGACGGCACATACGATATAAAAGGTTTTGGCTCTACTTCTTTTCAGTATCACTCAGGTAACATCTTTCATATTGATGAAATTCTTTTTGTACCTGGTTTAAAGAAGAATTTAATTTATGTCCCAGTCTTAGAAAGTAAAGGTTATACAGTAGCTTTTTCAAAGGGCAAAGCCCTCCTATGGTCCTCAAATGATGATTCAAGTACTGCTATAACAATTGGAACTCGTGAGTGTGGACTGTATAAGCTTTCAGGTCAAGTCGTTCAAGCTCTAGTACATGAGACAATCAATCCTTGCGAGCTTTGGCATAGGAGACTTGGACACCTAAACTTCAACGCACTCCCAGGTTTGCAAAAGATGGTGACAGGTATGCCAGTATTTTCTGTTGAGCATAATAGCGTCTGTAAAGGTTGTTCACTTGGTAAGAACACAAAGAAACCTTATCCTCTTAGTAACAGAAAATCACTTGGAATTTTAGAGTTAATCCATTCTGATCTTTGTGGTCCTATGTCTACACCTTCCATGAATGGTTGTATATATTACATTATCTTTATTGATGATTGTTTATGTAAAACTTGGATTTACTTCTTGAAGACTAAAGATGAATCTTTTAGCAGGTTTCAAGACTTTAAAAATCTTGTTGAAAACCAGACAGGAAGGCACATCCGAGTTTTCAGAACAGACAACGGCAAAGAATTTGATCACTCAAATATGATGAACTCTGTCGAGCTTCTGGAATTAAGAGGGAGTTGACCATGCCTTACAACCCACAGCAAAATGGTGTAGTTGAACGAAAGAAAAGGACCATCTGTGAAGCAGCCAGGGCCATGATGCATGATCAGAATTTGCCTCTATCTCTCTGGGCTGAGGCTACCAGTACAGCAGTATACATACAGAATAGATGCCCTCACAAAGTTCTTGAAGCGAAAACTCCTGAAGAAGTTTTCACTGGGTGCAAACCATCAGTTGAGCATCTAAGAATTTTTGGCAGACCAGTCTACATACACATACCGAAAGAGAAGAGGACCAAACTAGAACCTTCTGGTAAGAAAGGAATTATTTTGGGATGCAGTGAGACTTCAAAGGCATACAGGATTTACATCCCAGGACAAAAGTTCATTGAAGTAAGCCGAGATGTGACTTTTCATGAAGAAACAGCATTCTGTCGGGCCAGAGATCTTGTATGTGATACAGAGGAGCAGGAAGCTCCACCACATGACTCTCCTTCTTCATATGAACAGAGGGAGGAAACCTCTGAGATTGAAGAAAATCCATCAAGAGACTCTATTGAATTCCCAATGGAGCTACCTCCTATCAAAAGGAAACCAGCTTGGTGTTGTGAAATATTGAGAGAAGCAGAAAAGCACTCAGCACCGAAGGATACCATCAGATAAAGCAGGAAACCAGATAAGTACTCCGGTCTAATATCTAAGTTAACTACTGTAATTGATTCTGAACCTTCCACTTTTGTTGATGCCTCTAAACATCAAGTATGGAAGGATGCAATGAGCGAAGAATATAACTCTATCTTGAAGAATGATGTATGGACAGTAGTTCCTAGACCTCACAACAAATCTGTGGTGACTTCAAAATGGATTTATAAGATAAAGCATGCAGCAGATGGCAGCATTGAGAAGTACAAGGCAAGATTTGTGGCTCGTGGCTTCTCTCAGAAAGAAGGTATTGACTACGACGAAATCTTTGCTCCTATTGCCAGGTATTCTTCTATCAGAATCATTATTTCACTTGCAGCAGTATTTGGTTGGAAACTACATCAGATGGATGTTAAGACTGCTTTCCTCAACGGTGAAGTTGAAGAAGAGGTATACATTGAGCAGCATAAAGGCTTCATAATACACAATAAAAGATCTCATGTATGTAAACTCAAGAAATCTCTGTACGGGTTGAAACAAGCTCCAGGAGCCTGGTATGGTAGAATTGACAGCTTTCTACAAAGTCTTGGATTCTCCAAGAGCATAGCAGATCCAAATCTGTATATAAAACTCATTCAAAATCATCCAGTTCTACTAGTTCTATATGTGGATGATTTGTTCCCCACATGAGAGGAAGACTTGATAGCTCAGACTAAGAGGGAGCTTTCTGAAGAATTTGAAATGAAAGATTTGGGGCTCATGCACTACTTTCTGGGCTTGGAAGTTTGGCAGAAACCAGGAGAGATCTTTCTCTCACAAAGTAAATATGCTATTGATATCCTTCGCA
>ML824817.1:66040-85548 GCA_009831015.1 Picea engelmannii | reverse complement strand
TATACACTCTTCTACTCAAAAGTCTCCTTTCGAGACATGTTTTGGGTACTTGCCAAAGTCTCCTTTAGACTTCATTTTTGGGAAAGATACAGTGGAATGTGAACAGGTTGATGCAGATAAAGCTCGAAGGTTTATTCAACAGACTCAGGTAATTCATCAAGTAATGCAGGAGCAGTTGGAATCAAGTCAGGCCAAATACAAAAAAAGGCATGACAAGCATCGCATAGATCATCATTTTCAGATTGGTGATCAAGTATGGCTTCATATCAGCAAAGATTGACATCAAGGTGAAGGTAAAAAGTTGAAACTTATCAGGTATGGACCCTTTACAATTTTGGACAAAGTCGGTAATAATGCTTTCCAGTTAGAATTGCCTCCTTATATGAAAATGTATTCAGTCGTTAATGTGGAAAACTTGAAATTGTATGAACTGCCTATGATTATAGACCAATATGTACAGGTTCAAGTACCTTCTATGGACGAGTTTGCTCCTGAGTATCTTAATGAACTTCAGGAAGATGTAATACTGGACAAGAAGGTTAGATCGTCACGAAGAGGAGACATGGAGTTTCTTTGTGTGGGTTTAAAAGGAATACATCCAAGAAAAGCAAGGTGGATAGAGACCGGAAGAGTGAGGGAATTATACCCTCACTTATTTTCTGAATGATTTCATACTTTTTGTGGCCAAAAAGATTTCCAGTGGGAAGGTTTGATCCAGGTGGATCATCTCAAAATTCGATAGAGTTAAAGTATTCAAATGAAAAAGTAAAGTTTACAAAGTGGAAGAGCTCGTCAACATCTTTTCGGTGACGTTCATTTCAGAAAACACGGCCTTCAGGTGACAAAGATATGAACAATGGAAGTTTCATAAAAAATGGCTTAAAAATGATTAAAAAATAGTTAAAAAAAGAAGATTAAATATGATTTGGTTTGGGAAAAAAAGGGGTGGTTTAAGGGCCTAGCCCTAGACCTTGCCAACACCGAGGCCCCCTTGGTATTAAAACCATATGTGATATGTATTAAAACCCATATGATGCACCAACCATATAAACCATATGTTATACCTATATTCCAAAATAAACCATATGCATATAACATATATATATATTATATGTATTAACCCAAAGTCGCGCTATAAACAAAGTCCAACATTTCACAACCATAACGTGCCAACCATTTAAACTATATGTTAAACATATAATGGGTATTAAAATCGCCCCAACCATATAGTATTAAATCATATGATGCGCCCAAATTATATGTTTAAACTTTACCTTGTGCATATAATATACCATATGTAAAACAAATCACGCCAAGGAGGGGAAGCCCGCGGGTTTGACCTCAGGACTCCCGCCCCCATAATAACGTGACATGTAATGGCGTGCAAAATTTAAAAAGTGTCCAGATTCGGGATATTTCGGAGGGCGCGTGGCCCATAGCTCGTGCCCCCCAAAAAACCATTATTTTATTATTTAAATGGAGCATGGGCATGCATCCCGAGGAGGGAGAATGAGTTTTGATGCAGGAAGAGACAGGCACGTAGATCAAGGTGATGTTGCATAGTGATCGAAGTGAATTTTCACACAGATCACGGTGGTATTTGCACGTAGTTAGAGGTGGTACATAATTGGCACACATCCCGAGTCTGTACGGACTGTACAATCAGGGGCAGATTGGGAATAGTGCCAAAAAGGGCATTTAGAGTCCAGTTTCAGAAATATATCGAGTTTATACTCAAAATTCTCAATTTTTTGCAAAGATTCCAGATCCAGCTTCGGTTTTTGTATTCAGGCATCCAGACAAAATAGTGCTCACAGAATCTTCCGAATAAATAGAAAGGTATCCGTGTTTATACTTAAAAGTCTCAGAATTTCATCTTGCAACTATTTTTGAAGTATGTTACTGTATATGACATACATAACTCAAAAGTCACTTTGTAAGCATTTGAATACTTAATATATCGGCCTTCCCATTTGGAAAGTGGCCCGGAGAGGTAGCCAGGAAGTCTGGTGAACTCCATTACCAATTCTTGTTCTTAGATAGTATGCTTACATGTTTATGTGTTGATGAATGTTATTTAATTTGCATTCATAAAGATGGTTAACAATTAAGAAATTCACATGCAAGTAATGGTTAAAGATCAAGTAAAAATTTCAGATCAAGTGGCGTAATTCAGGACAATGTGACGTAAAAAGTTGGCTTTGCCTTGTAGGTTCTATAGTTGGCATAAAATCCTAGGTGGTGGATTTTATGTGATAGATTGGACCTTGAGGGGGTCCACAGTGATGCCATGTTGGGAGACAATGAACCCAAGAAGGCGCCCGATAGTGACATAGAAGACACACTTGAGGGGGTTCAAGAGAATATTATATTGGCGACATCATTTAAAAATGACACATAAGTCGTCTAAATGTTTGGTTTGTTTTTTGGATTGAGCATTGAGGTCATCCAAATAAGCGAGTATGATGCGAGAAAGATCATGAAAAACATAGGTCATGGCCCGTTGGAAAGTAGGACTGACATTTTTGAGTCCAAAGGGGTTGTAAAAGCAATTTTGTACTGATCTGGTGGGTGGATTTGAATTTGATTGTATTCGGAGAACCCATCCATAAAGGACAGTGCCTCCTGGCCAGCGCAATCATCGGTTATTTGCTCGATGAAGGGGGTTGGGAAGTTGTCTTTGGGACAAGTGTGGTTGAGGTCATGAAAGTTTGTGCAAAGATGAATAGTTCCATATTTTTTGTTAACGGGGATGGGGTTGGAGACCCAATAAGTGTGCACAATGGGGTAAACGAACCCGACAACGCGTAATTTGTCAATTTCATCTTTGATAGTGGTTTCTTTGGATGGGTTGAGGGGGCGTTTCTTTTTATGAACAGGGGTGATATCCGGCCATGTTTTGATAGGATGTTTGACTATAGAAGGATAGAGGCCAGGCATCTCCGTATATGACCAGGAAAAAAAATCTCGGTATTCCTGAAAGAGAGCTTTGTAAGCAATGATTTCTTCAGGGGAGCATGTGACGCCCATGATGATCTCTTCTATGATGCCTAGTTTAATGGAAATGTTAATTTTGAATGTGGGGGATATTTTGGCCATGTTTCCTTCTTCAAAATCAATGGGGGAATGAATAGTGTTTTTGAACCAGTCAATATACCCTGAAGGAATAAGATCCTTGGTTTTGATTGTTCATAGAGAGGCTTGATTGGGAGGGGGAAAGACCTCTTGTGAGAGGAAGAGTGCTCGATGATGGAGCACATTCCATGGGAAATCAATGGTATTCCGTTCTTCTAAGATATCTTTGTCGCAGTGGAAAATGTGAGAATACAAAGGATCCTGATAGATGCTAGGGGGAATCGTCACTGGATAAGTGTCATTGGTCTCAAGGGATGAGGACGTAGAAGGGATATCATGTGCGAGGTGTGATGGCTCACTGGAAATAAACCAAATCTCAAGACATTGTGGATGATATCTCATTCACTCAGGGACTGATGAAGAAATATAATGAATGTCAGTAATGTGAGCGTCAGTGGGGAGTGCCTGAGAGGGCTCCAGACAAGATGTGTGGCATACTGTGGCTAATGTTTGGTGGAATTGAGGTAGATATGGGAAATGATGAGTGAAATGGCCATATTCTGATCATATCACACAAGAAAAATTGGTTTGTAACCCTTTCTTGCATGTGGTTGGGGACTCTATAGTAGCGGTGGATGTACTTGGGGGAGTGGCAAGCAATGGGGTTGCTTTAGGGAACTGGATAAGATTGTGTAACTCAAGAAGAGTAGGACATTTGTTAGTGGGGAATCCTTCTCTTTCGCATAATGCACAAGGAGGTTGAGCTCAAGGAGGGAGTGGAGCTATGGGATTGTTCATCCTTCGTCTTCCCCCAGTAGTGGAGGTGTTACTGCCAATTATGGGTGCGGGTGATGTGGTAGGGGTTGTTAGAATATAGAAGATAGTGTGCTAGTTTTACCATTGATGATACCTTCGTCGCCCAACCATAGGCCGAAGCCTCCCTCCGAGCACCTTAACCTTGACTGAGAATTACTCTGGAAGCAAACCCTAGGATAGATAGCCAAACAAAGAGTAGCGCATCAATCCCCAAGGATAGCGCATCACAAAAAGCTGATTAGATGTTCCAAACCCTAGCCAAGAGATATCCAATCCAATACTGAAACTAGCTGCTGCTGCAACTGCACCTGCAACCCTCCTCCAAACCTATGCACCAGACTGCAACTAAAGTGCGCACCAACTGGGAAACTGCAATTCTGAGATGCTGCAAATGAGAACTGGCGCCCTGTATTTATAGTAATCCTGCCAGTTTTGCTGGGGCCGAATTCTCCTTCTGGGTATGTGTCTGTTCAGTATATTATTATTATTCCTGGCCGACTTCTTCTCTTGGAGGCTAATAGCCTAATATAAATTATCTTCTTGAGCTGACAAGGCTTCTAGGGTTATTAGCCAACTCATTAGGGTTTCTCTTTCTTCCTGGAGTCTTCTACTCTCACCAGGTTCACACGTGGGGGTAAATACCTCCTGCAGCTACCATAATATTAACACTCCCTCCTAGCTAGAGAGGTATTTATAGGTAATGTACTTGAGCACAAAACATACCATTTACCCGGTGGCATCAATATAGTCATTTAGACTATTTCATGACTAGATCATGAGCATCACCATCATCATCTCTCAAAACCGTACTTCATCTAAGTAGTTAGATATGATGCTGGATAGGTCACTCTCACCATAGAGTGATACAAGAGGAGTAAAATCTCTGAACTATTTTCCATCTAAAAAATATCTGTTCATCATTCATTTGAATGATCATTATCTCCAATAAATTGTTGATAGTCTTCAAGACAATTAGAACAAGAATAGAACACAAGTGTGTCTATTCATAGTAGTACACAACTACAATCCAGTGGTTAACTACCACATCAAGTAACACACAAGTACTTGATCAACAACGTATAGTTGCAAACAGTGAAACATATTCACCACAATAGTCCTCATCTACTGTCATATAGTCTTCATAACAAACATCTGAGAGCATCCTGCATAGAAACAATGTTATGATAGAAACTGTATCATCTGGGCCAATATTTCACTCATGTCTGTGAGATCTAAAAGAATGTCTGCCACCACAGTAGTCTTCATCTTCATAGAAACAATGTTATGATAAAAACTGAATCAACTGGGCCAATCTTTCACTCACGTCTGTGAGATCTGAAAGAGTGTCTGCCCTCAGTATAGAACATCAATAATAATCATCTGGGCCAATATTTCACTCATGTCTATGATATATGAAAGAATGTCTGCCCTCAATATAGAATATCAACAATAATCATCTGGGCCAATCTTTCACTCATGTCTGTGAGATCTAAAAGAATCTCTGCCCTCAATATAGAATATCAACAATGGGTTATCTGCCCCATTCTTCTCAACCAAGGAAGAAAGATTGTTTCTTGATTTCTGAGCCTGGACCATTTCTCACCCTGGACCATTCCTTCGACACTAAATAAAGTGTATCCTGGAGAGAATGAGTCTTCCCTCAAGAAATGTTTGGACCATTCCTTACCCTGGGCCATTCCTCCAACACTAAACAAAGTGTAACCTAGAGGGAATGAGTCTTCCCTAAGGAATGATTGTCCTGGACTATTCCCCACCCTGGGCCATTCTTCCGACACTAAACAAGGTGTAACCTGGAGAGAATGAGTCTTCCCTCGAGGAATAACTGTCCTTGATTGCTGAGCCTGGATTACTCCCCACCCTGGGCCATTCTTCCAACACTAAACAAAGTGTAACCTAGAGAGAATGAGTCTACCCTCGAGGAATAACTGTCTGGACCATTCCCCAGAATGGGCCATTCCTCTGACAATAAATTGTACCCTGGAGAGAATGTATAACCCTCGAGGAATGTCTATCCTGCATCAACCTCCAAAATGGACGATTCTTCGAAACTGCTCACAACTGTGAACTTCGAAAGAATGACTGCCCGGCGAGGCGGACCATTCTACTTGACCACTACTCAGAGTGACTTCCAAGAAGAATGACTATCCTAGACCACTCCCCATAATGGGAAGTTGTTTTCTATGATACATCAACAATCAATCTGCCTCCCATGTTAACTACAATGGGAAGTCATTGTCCGTCAGAAATCTCAATCCACTTTCTGAACAGAAAAACATCTGTCCAATCTTGGACTATTTTTCAATTGCAAATAAATGCTCCCTCCTAACTGGAGAGTTATTTAAATCACAAAAATAAATGTTTGCATACCTTATTCTAGTTTGGAGAGTCTTCCCTTCCGGTTAATAGAGTTATTTCCATGAGCTCTAGCTTGAGTATGCAAGTCCTTTCGTCTTGGATAGAGGCTTTACCAAAATGTATGCTTGTCTGCTCATCTGTGGAGAAATGTATTGGAGAATCACTTTCTCCTTTCTGGACTTCATCATGGATAATGTAATGCTTGTACTGTAGTCTGGAACACTGTGAAGGCTTCATGTAGATCTGAACAATAGAGTATATCATAGTTGGAGAACTGGAACATATCCATGTGGTACTTCTTCTGTCATCACGAGATCTGATCTTCTGAGTAGTCATCTTGATGTTATAGGAAATATTCACCACGCTTCTACTATGCACTGGAGGTTCTCCACCAAGTTGTCTTCTTCTTATCTGTATATAGGAGTCTCTTTCTGGTATGTCTCAAAGTCTTGAGATTTCTTTGCATGCGCTCTTTACTCAATTTATTCTGGAGAACATTCTTTGCATTTATCTGATGTAGAATTCCAACTCATGGATGTTGCGAATGATATAATGACTCATGCAGTGATATGTCTGGTGTACTGGAACAATTAATCATCATAGTATTCTCCCTCCATCTGGGAGAGCCTCTAGTTCTAGATCTTGCAATGCTTTCATTCATAGGTTTTCCATACACTGTTCTTCATCACGACTTTCGGTTCTTCTGCTTGATTGCTTTTAGTGAGTTCATATTAGGCTGGTAATATTGTGATTCTTGATATAATGACTGGTTGTTTTGATTCTTCTTTCTTGGAATCTTCATGTTTTTCTTTAGCTCTTAGGTCCATGGAGTTTCTTATAGATTCCATGCCCTAGAGATTCCACTTCTTACCTTCATCATTGGTTCACGGATCTAGATGGACAACCAGGAATACTTTAAGGCTACTCTTTGAAAAGGTCTTCTTCTGTGGTTGAGTTGAACATGTATTGTCTTTCATGGCTGCTACCATGGATATATACATTTCATCATCTTCAATGGATCATAGGATTAGCTCCCTCCTAATCCTTGCTTCATGTATAAGTGCATATAATCTGGTCCCTTCATCTGACTGAGTTCATGCTTCCATCTCCATCCTTATTGTCTTCTATAGAAAACATGAGTCTTTTTCCAGTTTCCTTTCGATTGTTGACTTATTTCTGTCTTTGCTTTTTCCAAGTCTCTTCAAGATTGATTCTGATTTCGATCTTATCTTGTAATGTCTTCCACGTGATTTGTATTATCTAATGATATTCATCCTTATCTTTTTTTTCTTCCATAGTTCTTCTTGGAACACATTATCTTCCAAGAGATAGATATACAGGATATGTACAGAGACGATGCAAGCAAGATATGTACAGAAAATAAGAATAATGTTGTTTACCTTTTAGTAGAAGAAGTCTCTTCCATCCTGCTTAGTCTTCTTTGTAGGTTCCTTTTCTTTGGGAACTAATGCTTCATGCTTCTCTTTTATTTTATTTAGCTCGGGACACTGATTCCTGTAGTGACCGTACTACTGACAGTTGAAGCATTGTATTTCTGAAATATATTTTCTTTGTTTTGGCTTCTTTCTTGAATCGAACTTTGTTTTGTCCCTGAAGTTCTTGAATATTGTTGTGAAGGCTTGATCATCGTTCTTCTTTTGAGGTTTCTCTTTTGCATTGATCCTTGATTCTTCTTGAGCACAACAGGTCCAAATTTATTCAAATGTTGGGTACTCCTTCCTTGTGTTCATGCTTGCGAAAAATGCATCCCATGTCTTGGGAAGACCATTGAGTACTATGTTCACCAATTCCTCTTCTAAAGTGATCTCTTCAATAGCTTGTAGTTGATCTCTTAGCTGGGAGATCCTTACAAAGTATGATGTTATGCTGTCGTCATCATTCATCTTCATGTCACAGAGCTCATTCTTCAGACTCATAACTTGTCCAATTTTTCTAACTGAGAAGAGATTTGTTAGGCATCGTACATCTTCTTCGATGAGTCAAGATGGGAGATGTAGGGTATCAAGTGGTCTTTTATGGAATCTACTATGATACTCATGGCATTGATGTCAATGTCTTTGAACTTCTCCATAGATGCAATGTTCTGTGGTTCCTTCTCTTCTCCTTCTTTAAACTCTGGCTTCACAATCTTTCCTTTCATAATATCCAACACTTTATTCTTAGCAAGGATGAGGTCAATCCTTGTCTTCCATGCTCTGAAGTTAGAGGCTCCATATAGCTTGTTCTCAGACTTCATAGAGTTCGTCATGGCTTGATTGACTTGCTCAAACCCTAGATTTGACCAGAAATCCAAACTTCACATCTTGGCCTTCTGAGAGTACCAACAGATGCGTTGGGCTAGGGAGCACTGATCTATCCAGATATTAGGTCAATTTTTTCACTTAAGGTACCTCGACAAGAGGTTTAGGGTTTCTGCAACTGCTTCTACTAGTAAACCTAGCTGCAGTGCTTTTGGAAGTTGCTCCTGCTAGTAACCCTACCGACAGTTCCTCAACGAGGTCAATATCTAGCGGCTATGTTTCCTTCCCGCATTTTAGGCTGACTGAAGGGGTGTGGACCCATAACCTGTTAGAATATAGAAGATGGTGTGCTCATTTTACCATTGAAGATACCTTCGTCATCCAACCATAGGACGAAGCCTCCCTCCGAGCACCTTAACCTTGACTGATAATTACTCCGGAAGAAAACCCTGGGCTAGATAGCCAAACAAAGAGTAGCGCATCAATCCCCAAGGATAGCACATCAAAAAAAGATGATCAGATTTTCCAAACCCTAACCAAGAGATATACATGCCAATACTAAAACTAGTTGTTGCTGCATCTGCACCTGCAACCCTCCTCCAAAACTGCGCACCAGACTGCAACTGCAGTGCGCACCAACTGGGAAACTGCAATTCTGAGATGCTACAAATGAGAACTGGCGTCCTGTATTTATAGTAATCCTGCCAGTTTTACTGGGGCCAACTTCTCCTTCTGGGTATGTGTCTGTTCAGTATATTATTATTATTTCTGGCCGACTTCTTCTCTTGGAGGCTAATAGCCTACAATAAATTATCTTCTTGAGCCGACAAGGCTTCTAGGGTTATTAGCCAACTCATTAGGGTTTCTCTTACTTCCTGGAGTCTTCTATTCTTGTCAGGTTCACACATGGGGGTAAATACCTCCCGCCGCTACCATAATATTAACAGGGGCCTGTACTGGGATCTGCGTTAGTAATCCCTCTGTCTGAGGAGGGAGAGATGGTGTAGGAACCATGGAGGGTGGATGGAGATACCATACATGGATGGAAATAACCATGCTAGGAAGGGTGAGAGTAGTAGCGACTTGGAATGCTTGGACTCTAGGTGGGGGGTTAAAGAAGGGGATTTGGGTAATGGCTTGGGGGACTGTCTCCCAAACTGGTATTTTNGAATCTAGGACAAGTGGAGTGGTCGTGTTTTCATGGAATTCCTAAGCTATTATTTCTTCAATTGGTGGGACTTCGATGTGGGGAGGGGCCTTGGTGAGAGGAGTATTTTATCTGATATTTGTTCTGTTAGAGGAAACTACACACACTTGTGCTGAAATAGATGGGTTGAGGAGAGGTGGTGATCCACGATAAGTTCCTAACAAGGATGGGTATTTGAATATTCCAGGGCCAATGTCAATGCTTGGAAAAGCGTCTGAGCTAGCGCAGACAAGAGGGAGGATGTTATCAATGTTGGTGGAATGATTAGGTCTGTAATGTGTAAGTTGGTCGATGGTGGCGATTTTTCTGTTATGGGGGAACATCATCATACGAAACACAGAAGAGGATACCGCCTTCATAACATACATGTAGCTATGTCCGAATAAGATATTGTAATCAAGTGGGGTGTCGATAACTTCAATGTCAATCAGGATGGCTTTTCCTCTGAATTCTACGGAGACATTTTGGAAGAGCCCTTTAGGGGATGATGGTCGACCATCATAAGCTCTCAGGGTGATGGAAGCTAGTATGATCTCAGGTGAGCCAAGTTTCTACCATAATACTTTAGACATGATGCATGTGGATGCACCTTCATCAATGATGCATCGATGAACTGTGATGTTCCAGATTTTAACTGGTATCTGAAAGGCTACCAGAGAGGGGAGGCGTAGTTCTCCACCATCTAAATCAAAGGTGATTAGTTGAGTATATGTTGGGTCGAATACCCCCAAGGTGGAAAGCAAGGATTTGTGCTATGATGGATAGGTTTGGAGGACCTCCAACATAGACATGGATGCAAAAGACTATGATAAGGCATCGACCAGACTATAGTTATGGGCTGCCCTAGAATGAGGGTTATGTACATTTTGTCATAAAGGCATGTAGGGTATACGGGGGTTTGGTTCAGTTTTAGGGCATGAAATAATCAATGGTTGTCCTACTGTGGCTGGAGTTTTTTCTGAGGTGGATAGGGTAGAGTTGGGAGGCATGCCATATTGATGGTTGTGTGCTTCCAGAAGGATCTTTTCTTCATCGATATGGAGGATACTGCGATCAACTAGATTGGGACCTGGGTTTTGATATTGCCCCATTTGTGGTGAGGTAGATTTTATCTCTTGTTGGGTATTCATAACACCTTGGTGTGGAATGGGTTTTTGCAACACGGCCAAAGGTGGAGGCTACAAATAATTTTGTGGGGTCGGTTGGGGGACAGGTGGTGCCGAAGGGTGTTGTATGTTCATGGATTCTTTCATTTGTTTGTAATCAATAATTTGGGGGTAGTGGTGAGTATAATGTCCATATTCGCCACAAAGGGTGTAAGAGAAGTTATTTCTAAGATTGTTGTTCTTCCCTTGTCATGGTTGATTGTATTGTTTCCCCCTTGGGGGTTCTGGTTGCCCCCAACGAGACAGTTTTGTTGGGGGTTATTTCCTCCTGGTCCCGAGTTGTTATTGTTTAATTTTTTTCCTTTAATATTGACATTATTTGAATTATGAGACAGATTTTTCGTAGTCAAATGTTCAAAATCATGAACTTGTTGAATGGGAGAGGGCTGAAAAAAATTAACTCTGGAATGTGGTTGTCCTGGTGGAGGAGAACCGACTAGGGAGGACCAGGAAATGGAAAATACAGATTGTTTTGTGGAGACAATCCATATGACGTATATGAAGTTGAAGTACTTCCACCATTGTTGGGGTTATATATGGGGGTTGGGGTGGACCCATACTTGATTGAGAGACTAAATTCATCTGGGGTACTGGTGGTGATTCCCTCAACGACTGAGGGGGAACAACATGATATGACTATTGGTGAGTGGGAGGATGGTAATAAGATGTCCCTCCATATGGTTGAGGATACTGATTTTCACCATAGGTAGGTGATGGGTGGATGTAAGGGTTGAGGTGTGTCATAGAATCAATCAACCCATCCACAGTGTGAGAAAACCAAGGTTTGTCCTGGCCAAATGGTAGGGATCTCGGTGCATCAGGAAATACTGTGTATAAGTAACCTGATTGGGCATATATGAGGTCAAATTGTTGGGCCTTGTTGATGGCTTCCTCTTCTGATTAAGGAAAAGTGGATGCTACATCTTTGGAAATCACGAGGATGAGCGATTTAAGAAACCAATCGAGACTTTGTTCTTTGGCGGTTTCTTCTTTACACAAAATATGTCACCGACACCATTCATGGATGTGGTCAGCGATATGGATAGTAGTGGTTTGTTTGAACTTGGAGAGAAGTTCTAATCCAGTGTCATGATGAACTGGTAATTGGAAAAAGGACAAAAAGGCCTTAGCCAATGATTCAAAGGTCACATGGGACCCTGATTTTTTTTCCACATACCATTTAGTTGATGAACTAGTGAGGGTTCATTGAAATAATCTCAAGTGGATGGAATCATCCATGATGTTGTTTGAAGAGAACCATAAGTGGAAGGTCATAACATGGTTGGTGGGGTCTTTCCCTAGTTTTCCTTCAAACTTCAGAATATCTGAAGGCAATTTGGTAGGCATATTGGGCCAAGTGACATCACGCAAAGTGGGATCGTTCGTGAGTTTGGTTAAATCATGAATGTTGAGGGATGCCAAGTATGATAAAGGGGGATTTGGTGTAGGATTAGTTCCAACCATTGTGTGTAGGTAGTGGACCTGTCCCTTGCGAGGGATTTGGTAGGTTTGTACTTCCTCTTTGAGAAGAAGTTTGACCCCCACCTCCTTGTGAAGGAGAACCGATAGATGGATTGCCTTGGGTATTTGACCCAAGCAAAGTGGAACCAAGTATATATGATCCTAAAACAATAGCACTCATTGGGGTGTGATATGGTTGAGTCGGTCAATTGGTGAGACTAGGGACTCCTCCTAGAATAGGAGGGAGATTTTGTAAGCGTCTAGAATGACAAGGATTCTGTGGTTCCCCTATGGTTCTGACTAGAAAAGTGAATGTGTGCCAAGGGTGACAAGAGATAAATAAATGAACAAAAGATTTTTATATTCTTGAACTTCACAAAATATTATAACTCATAATTGCATGTAATCAAATGAACATCATACATAAATCAATTGTAAAATAAACAAGCATGTGGATAGGTGGATTTTGTCCACGTGGGGAGAAAACAAAAATACATTCTCGTGTCCTAAAATACATATCATCCTTCTTCTCAATTTAGCACTGGGCCTTACAATAACACTCAAAAGTGGGGTTTGAATCCACCAAAAGAGGAACTAGTGAAGGTTGAAGTAGTCAGTTATAATGAGGGGTAGAGGGTGCATATCCTGAAAGAGATGGCGATATTTCCCAATAGCCACACAAAATATAACCAATGTGCGATTGCAACCCACAACTGCCACCTAGGTGGATATCTTATGTTTGGCCACTAAGTACCTCGGTCAAAGTGCAACATTTAGATTTTTGGCCTAAAAAATGGGTCACGAGATGGATACCCTCAAAAGAGTTGGGTGACTCAAGTAGGGATGCGTAGAACAACCGACCTCAGCCTTCGACCCTTCACGGGTATCTCCCTACCTTATGGTATAGGAACACTTGACTTAAAGGATTTGAAAGATCCCTATTCTCAACTTCTATTGTTTCAAAATGTGATAGCCTAATAACGATGTTATAACCCTAAATTTATCTACACATGCATACCCGACCTTTGGCCCTCTTACTTGCATTTTTTGCTAAGACATCATTGAGTTTCTCTTCTAAAAAAACCCATTTTTTGAATATGTATGCGCTCTACACAAATACTACCCACGTACATATTATTGTTGCACCACTACAGCCCACATATGTACACATGTTGCACTACTACAACCTGCGTATACTTGCAAAGGTTGCAAAAAATAAAAAGTTGCAAGGAATTCGTTGAGATTATGGGCTATTGGGTAGTTTCCCAACTAATCCACCACCTATATCCCTTCACCCAACCAAATAACCATCCTTTTGTCATATAAAAGGAGGTTTTGAGGTCTCATTCCACATCTAGACATAAGAACAGTGAAACTTTGCCCGTTTCACATTCCCTCCTTGCCCCAAGTAATTGCAACCCTTTTGTGAGAATTGCCTCAGCATTCCCCAATTAGCCCTTCATCCTCCATCAGAACCCATTCACTTCCCAAGAATAGATCATAAGGTTGAGAGGAGAATCCATACAAATTTGCACTTGGAGCTTTGTGAAGAGGAGCCCAGACTGGGTTCATGGAGTAGTAGTCGGCTTTGGTTGTAAAGGTATAATCATTGAGTTATTAATAAAAGAAGTACTTTTCCTGTCCCAAATCATGGTGTATTGAATGCTTTTAATGGTTTGTGTTTTGACATTCTAACATATAACCCTTATTTTCATATGAATAACATGCTTGCATCTTTTTGTTTGTCTATCTTTGAATGCAGGCCAACCTTGGGAGGAGGCGTGCAGTCTGTGAAGCTTTCAAGCGCGAGGGGATCATCACCAGATGAAGAGTAGAGGTATAGTTACCCGATCCCTCTCATATTTTATTTTATTGTATGAGTCTTGGGTATGTTTGGGGTAGTTAGAGAAGTAATTTACTTTTAGACGGTTAGTTGATCCTCCTACACTGTAAACCCTAGTGTAGTCATAGGGGGGGTTTTCCTACTAGAATAATTGGAAACCATACTGGGGAAGCCTCTAGGGTTTTAGGATATTTTTGGGTGTTTGATTGGTTTTCATACCTTTCGACTTTATGTTGAGTCTTTTGAGTATTTTAAGGGATTATGTTCACCTTTTGGTGCCATACTAGTTCTCCCTGCCTTATAAGTCTATCTATTTTATTTCTTTTTTGAGGAAATACAGAGGTGTACGTCCCCTATAGTTGGTCAGCTTACGTACATTTGGCATAGGGGAAGACCTAGGGTTAAACACTACAAAATAACACCAACAAGCCCTAACTACTCTCCCTTTCGGTAACACCTGCCAAGCAGATGTAGTCTCACCCAAAGTAGCTATAGGGGGTTGTAAGACACAGGTGTCTACAACCAGAGGAAATGTAGAGTGGATTCACAACAACAACACACAACCACCTAGTTATCCTTTATCTTCCTTAATCCTACTATGCAAGTTACATTTCAGATCTAACATAATATCACATTAGCAACATATCAAATGACAGAGAACACAACATCAATTGCACATAACACAAGATATATGTGGTTCAACCTCTCCCTAGGGATACATCCATATAAATGTTCTTTATGATATATTAAGATGGAAGCATATAGTTCTTATCTGCGCTCTTATCTAGCAGATCTTCTCTTCTTCTCTCTCTTTCTCTCTCTCTCCTCCCTGCACACCCAACTGCAGGTTTTATCTTCACACCCAGCTGAATATCTTACAATACCAGAAGGCTCTCACACTCAACACTTGTCTCTCACACAGTAGTACTCACTTAATCATACAATAACACTGAACTCTCAACCCACTTAGCACCCACCCATCCCAGGTCCTTTAGACATTTATTTATACATTACATTAGCTCTTGGGCACCCTTAGATTAAAACCTCAGTGCCAAAACCCTAGATACCAAAACCCTAGGTGTCTCAAACCCTAGGTCAACTTGACCCACATTTTCAGAGCTTCGCCAACCTATCTTTCCTTCCTTCACACCCGGTTCTTCAAAGCATATGTTGACATATTCTTTCACTTACTGATTTTTCCATGATCCCTCTTCCTTGCTAATCTGCCATCGTCGATCTCCTCATCCAATGACTTGATTTCTCTTACTTTGCTCCATCTTTTCTGCTCTTTTTCTCACTTCGACCCAATATCACTCACTGTGTCTTCTGCACAGTTCACATTTTTCCTTTTCTCCCTTAATATTCTCTTTCTTCCATAACCAAGGGCCAACAGGCCCCCAACACTCACCTGTGACTTGTCCTGAGGCACTTTAGATCCAAACTTCCTGTTCCATTTCAACTTAAGACTGTGCAAGGCATCTTGTGCGTTCTTCTTTGTTTCTCCCTTCTATGTGCAGTCTGTCTTTTCTTTGTCTGGTACCAAATTTCAACTGCACCTGGTACCTAGACCCTTTTCCTTTTTCTTTTACTGAGAGCTGCGAGGTAGTTGGTTGTCATAATACAATTTCAACCAGCTTCCGTTCACCAAACCTTCCTTCCATTCTCCAGTCAAAGTCTTCACTTTCTCCTTATATTTAGGGTTCAATCTGTAGGGTCTCTGTTTTATTGGACTTGCATATGGTTTCAAAGGGATCCCCATATCTACCATGGTTCCTTTTATTCCCTTCATATCAGTGAACTTGGTTGGAAACAAGTCTTGATATTCATGCAGTAATTTTGTGATCTTGTCAATAGTGGCAGCATCCCAATAATCTCCAACATTTGTAAGCTTTGGTGTCTGTACCATTCCAATATTGATTTTTTTTTATTTTGATTGGCTATCCAACAAAAGTTTGTTCAACTCCTGGTCCTTCTACATCTCTTTGGCCTTCTATTTCTATGATGTTCACATTCCTAGGATCATCGTCTTTAGCAGAATTGATATTGTAACAACCTTGAAACTTTTGAAGAGGCATAGTCCATTCATCCTCTTCTTGATCCAAAGGAAGGCTAGGTGCCTCCTCGAACACTTTCTGTCTTACAACTTGTAATGTGTGATCTACTGTAGGATATTGGATTCAAACAAAAAGGTAGTTACAAAGTTCTGGGTCATACATTCCCAATATGCAGTGATGAGGTGCAGTTCTGCTTGAAGATACCAGTTGATGGGAGTTGTGTCGAGTGTGTTAATGAATTTGTGTACCCATTTTTCTTGAGGAATGCTGCTCTAGGCTTCCTCACAACTTCGCATATGGTCCTTTGGACAACTTCGACTTGTGTACCTAACTTCGCAGCCTTCTACTTGCTCTGAAAATCTCACTGTCATCAAAGTGTGAAATTGTACCCAGTTTGTAATATTGTTTTTGTGTGTCCCCCACCATCTTGCTGGATTTGATTTCAGGGCCTCATCCATTTCCAAGAATATTTGTGGTAGTGGTAAAATTTCTTCAAAGTCTAACAAGAATTCTTCTAAATGATTCAGATCATCAAAGATGGGCAAGTTACTTACTGTTTTGTTGATCTAGCGAACTTCCCTAGTTAATCTAGCACATCTCCTTGTAGATACTTCATAAATTTTGTTCTGCTAGTTCTCCAGTTCTTCTACTGAATTTGATGAGCATGTGTTGTCACTTCTCCAACTCAAATTCCCATCTTCTGTAGGATTAATGTAGTCCTGCTATTTGGCTATCAATTTGTATATGTTTTCTAGTTCATATGCGCAGTCTTCTTCTCTGATGGGTTCTGTGTATCTATGACCTTCATCGGGATCCAAAGGTGCAATGAGCCTAAGTCCATCTCTTTCAAACATAATTCTTCTCTTCTTTAAATCAACCACAGTGTAATTATTGAAAGCCCAATCAATTCCTAACAACACGGGGTAAGGACAACTATCATCAACTGTCTCAATCACCTCAAAGTATGCAAACGTCCTTACTCCATCAATGTCCATAGGGACATGCTCCAGTCTTCCAAAGGGGCTTACAACTTGTTGATTATCCATCCTAAGCCTGATAGGGGAATAAATAAACTTAGGTTTTCCCATCAGTGCCCAGGTCTGCTTCGTCATGACATTGACCTCCAACCCTAAGTTGAGGACCACATAGTCTATATCGTACTCTCCAATATGAGCATTAATGTGTAGTTCTTTATTTTTCCTTCTCTTCTTGGATAGTTGATGTACTAATTTATTCAGAAAATGATCTACCCTTCCTATCTCATACTGTCTGACCAAATTTTGTAGTTATTGTATGGCTTTTTCATCTTTAATCAACTCAATAAACGTATACAAGAAACTGACAAGTTTACTCACCTTTTTTCCATCTCCAGGTGAAGTAGACTGATAAAATGCCAGAGGCATTCCATATTCTCTTACTTCTGGTCGAACCTTTGATGAAGAAGCTTGATCTCTTCCAAATTCCTTTCTTGCTTCAAAAAATATATGCTTCTCTTTCCTTGGGTCAAATTCTTGTGCCTTCTCTATATCTTTCCTGACTCCTGATTCTTCTATAGTCTTTCCTTGGATCACTTTGTCTTCTCCTATAAAAACACCTCCTCATGTGATAACAATGACTTTGGGATCTGCTCCACCAGGTTCTTCTTTGATTAGTTGTATTTGTTGATTTCCTCCTTGTTTCTCCCGAAGCTTAGCCAACAATGCTAGACATTCCTCAATAACATGCTCGAATGAGTTGCAGTAGCTGCAAGTGGTACAAGGGTTCCGACAGTCCCCTGCCAAGTCTCCTGGATGTGCATAGTTATAACAGATGATATGTCCTCAACCTCGACCCATACATCCTTCTCTTCCTCTTCCTTAGACTCCACCCCGAGGGTGGAAGTTTCCTCTCCCGAGGGAATTATACTGTGTGGTGCTTCCTTCTTGATGTACTTCACCTTGAATTTGATATATATCCCTATCATCATGTCCTACCGACTTACAGAACGTGCAATACATATTTGTGGGTGTTTGGACAAATTTTTGCAGATAGTAACATTCACCAGGGAGATTGCGATTTCTACATAACTCGCACCAGCATAGGGTAACTTGCTTCAAAGGGCTCGGAGCTCCAGAGGCCATGTATTCATGAAATAAGGGACAATCTTCCTTGTCATGGCATTTTGATTTGCATTTGATACACCAGATGTCTTATCTTTAATCTTTTCCCTTGTCTTTCTTCATAACTTTGACCTGTAGTGATAAGCTAGTTAGATGACTCAATATTTGACTCATGCCCGAGCTAGATTGTCCCATAGGGGTTGATTCTAATTTCATGGCAATCTCTAGTGCCTCAACTTGTGAAGTAATCTTTTGTTGCATCAGATGAACTCTGATGTGTGGCAAGAGGGAAACAATGAACCATTCCTTATTCTTCTCATCTAGGATCTGAAAACTCAAATGGCCCGTCAAGGTCTTAAATATCTGATCAAACTCCCACACAAGTTCAGTTGTTCTCTTCTTGATTTCTCTTAGTTCTGTAATGCACTACGAATCTAATTTAGGTTTCTTGAATTCAGAAGTTAGCACAGTCTTAATGGCATTCAACGGTTTAGGAGTATTATAAAAATAGGACCGAGGAGCAATAAAATAAAACAAATGCGGAAATAAAACACAGAAGATACATTATACAAGAGAGACACAGATTTGCGTGGTTCACCCAGTGTGGGCTACGTCCACCAGAGAAATTGCCAGGTCCTTTCTTTATTATTATCCAACAAAATGAAGGGATACAACCTACAACAAAACTCGTTGTAACTTCCTCTTCTTTCTCTCACAGTCTCCTCTCTCAGAATACAATACTTGCCAACCTACATAGCCACAATACATTTTCCTCATAAAATAGGGTTGCCTTCTAGGGAAAAAAACCCTAACATAATCTCTATCGTTAGATCTGTGACCTTATAATGAACAGTCCAGATTTACAATGAAATTACAATATAATTTTATAAGGAAATTTTTGCTTCGGGGGCTTCGCCCCCAAACCCCCATTAGGGGACACTTCCCCCGAACCCTCACTGGGGTCCCACTTTCCCCCAGACCCCCCATCTGAGGGGATAGCCCCCTTGGACCCCGCAGAGGGGTACCCCCCCTCTGCACTCCCCCGCGTGGAAGAGTGTACATACTTCTGGGGTGTAAATACTTCATGGGGTATAAACACGGCTGAAAGTAAAAGACCTCTAAATCAGGAAGATAATCAGGCTCCACAACC
>ML824817.1:0-29409 GCA_009831015.1 Picea engelmannii | reverse complement strand
CCTATTGTCTCAGTTTTAAAGGAATGAGCCATTGTGGAGGAGGATTCTTCTCTTTTTCTTCACAAGATTTCCCATGATGTGTTCACATTTGGGACTGAAAGGAAGGATCGGGAGATCATTCCACTTTGGCCTATTTTCCCTAGATTTGTGGATTATTCAGACAAAGAGCAACAGAGCCCCACATCATAGTTCACTGACTAGAGAGGCGACCAACCTGTATATGATAGTTATGAATCAAGTTCTGAGCTCGATGTGCAGGATTTTCAAGAACGGACTGTTGGGCCTTATCCTCTATTCATTAATCAATATTATCTTGAGGAAATCATCCCTCCTAGACCTGCCAAAGACACTAAGCAGCAAGATGAAGAAAAGAGTTTTTCCAGGGGTCCTATTTATGATGATTATGAATTTGACCATTGGGAGAGCCAAGAAGACAAACCAGAAGAACCAGAGGAGCAACATAAGGAGCAATTTATCTCCTATTCAGAACCTGTTAATGAGTAGCCATCACCTGAGATCATTCAGCCTGTATCGATTGTTCACCCTCCTGTGCCTACCAGAGAGATTAAGAAATGTGTGAGCAGCTGTGTAGAAGAGAAGGTTGTTTGTTACCAATTTTCTGGAGTTTGTCGCTTGGCCTATGAGCCTGTGAAGGAATACATGGAGTTGCATTTCCTTCATCTTTTGAAGCTTCCTAGCTTTATCCTGACCTCAACATTATGAGGTGTTAGCGATATTTCTTGTAAAGGGGTTAAAATGTAAAAGGATGGATCAAAACCCACTTATCCTAAGTTTTGGGTGCGAGCGCGTCTGTATTAAACGAGAATCACTTTTGGACGGCTGGAATTTGTGTGCCTAGATCAACGGCGCACAGCGAATTTCGGACCCCCCTTGACTTTTGACCTTTAAGCGGGGGGGGGGGAGGGGTCTGGAATCATGGGCACAACTCTCCAATGGTCCAGATTAGTGCGCCCAGATCAACGGTGATAAAGACCATTCCGGACCCCCCCTGCCTTTTTATCTTTAAGCGGAGGGGGGGGATCCGGAATCAAGAAAGCAACTTTCGACAACTGATATTGCAGCGCCCGGATCAACTGTGCTTGGACAGCCCCATCCTTCTCAGCCGCTCTAGGTTTAACTGGCGTGCCCCCCCCTCCCGTTCTGTCATCCTCCTGTTCCACCACTCTCCTGCCACCATGTGTCATCCATCTACCTCTCCCCTATGGTCTGCGTGGCCTTCCTCCCTTCTCATCATCCATACACCATCTGCCACACGTCCCCTTCCCTCCACGTCAGCCTCCCCCTAAAATGTGTCTATCACACCTATTCTTCCACCTTCTTTGCTTATCGCATTTTTCCATATGTCCCCCCTGCAATCTTTCTCTCCCCGCTGTCGTGGCCCCATCACTTCGTTCATGTGCCCCACCTTCCGCATTGTCCTCCCCGCATATCCTTTGAGCCAGTCGGTTAGTCCAGGTGGCTGCATGGGAGGCCCTCCACATCCCGAAGGTGCCGAGTTGGTCGGGTCGGCCTCAGTCCCGATGAAGCAGTTATTGAAGTGGTTTGTGGTGGTTAGACATTGCCTCCGCCTTAATGGGAAAGCACGGCCATGAATTTAAGGCACGTCGATTCACCGTTGGAACTGTCAAAGAATTAAGATTGCGTCTGACATGAGTTGCACGTTCTTTCAGATGTTGACTGTCAGAAGCCATGCAGACTCAAAGCTTTCAATGCAGTGTCTTGATTTTTCTGTTGTTGTTGTTCTGAGTATATGAAGGCATTTTCGCCATTTTTGTATCTATCGATGGTAGAGCTAAGCTCCCGACTGTAAATTTTCAGTAAATATCCTAGTTTTCTGGGTTATGTATCAGTGTTTGAGACTTCCTGGTTTATGACAGACAGTTTTCCTTTTTCATCTATGTTTCATCTCTGGCTAAAGAGTTCATGATCGAATGATTCAGATGGATTAGCACAGTTCTGTTATGATAAATGATTTATTGTTGCATTGTTGTTTTCTCTAGTTTTCCGCATTTGAAAGTAAGAAGATCTTGTTTTTAGATGCTTGCTTTCACAGTCTGTTAGAAGCTCGATGCCTACAACAGACCTCTACACCCTTCTTATGAAGTCTTCCCCCTACTCACCCTTTACTGCAACTCACTGTTTGAAGTTTATCAAGACCTCACTCGTTCATGCATGCCTGGCCTAGTTTCTGAGTTGAAACGACTGTTCCGAGTTTGATTCCATCTGATCACCCCTTTCAAACAAATCATGATAGTAAAATGATGGGCGTCGGGCTTTGCTCCTGCAAGCAATCTAGGAGTGACTTCCGCCGCCAAAATTTCTGGCGCCGTTGCCGAGGACGAAGTTGAACATTTTCCCTAGGATTGAACGACAAAGATCAACTGATTCTGAAGGTGCATCAGATATCAGAACTTGAAGATTGCTACTGTGCACTTGGCGACTCCATTATGATGACTCCACTGGGAAGAACCTGCTCTATCAACTGTGGCCTCAAGAGGCAGACACACGAGGTCTAATCCACACTTGCCTTTAGCTACACCAGAGGCTGATGCGGAAGTAGTGCGTAGAAAGGGAAAGAGATCTGCAAAAGAAGTTTTCGTCACTGAAACAGGTAATTCCCCCCTCCCCTTCTTTGAGAACTCCATTTTCTTATTCACAGCTTCCTAGTCATCCTACTTTCGAAGTCCCCCATTCTCTAAATTTTGGGAGTGTTCCTGCTGAGTTTTCTCCTCCTGGTCTGGGATCAGAAAGAGAGATCCTTGTCACTCCCTCCTCCCTAGAGGTCTTGCCTCATCATAGACCTCTAACTTCTGAAGGTTTCACCACCCCTCCTTTTGTTATTACTGCTGCACAGTGAGAATCATTTTCACACTCAGGTCCCTTGGATTTCTCTCTATTTTCTCCATTGTCTCCTCCAAGAATCTTTGTTCCGACATCTCCCGTTCATACTCCTTGTCCTTCGAGTTCTCCTCTACCTAATATCCCTATGGCTAGTGCTAATCCCCCTCCGAACATAATGGATGCCATAGTTTCTTCCAGATATGGTCCTCTGATTCTACCCCAGCCTCTGAACCCTCTCCCTGTTGGAGACTACTTGAAGTACATGCCCAAGTTCAGTGGTGAGGGAGACATAACTGCTGAGGAGAACTTGGCTTCTTTTTACAGTTATGCAGACAACCTAAATATTGAAAATGAAGACGTCTGGATGAGAGTCTTTGCTCAGAGTTTGGACGGTGAAGTTAGAAAATGGTTTAGGGGACTGACCCCTGGATCTATTACTGGCATTGAAGCCTTAGATAATGTTTTCCTGAGACAGTGGGGAGATAGAAAAGATTATATGTATTACATGACAGAGTTTGGGTCTCTGAGGAAGATGGAGGGAGAGTCTGTCTCAGACTTCTCCAAAAGATTTAATAAGATGTACAACAAGATTCCTGCAGAGATTAAACCCTCAAAGGCCTCTGCTCAAATTTCCTATGCTGGCACATTTGACCCTGATTTCTGTCTCGTGTTAAGAGAAAGAAGAGCCACCTCTTTGGCTCAGATGCAAGATGCAGCTGTAGAGGTGGAATCCAACATATTGGCAACTGACAGACTAAGAAGCCAGGCCGACACAGATAGAAGAAAAGAAAAGTCAGAAGCCTCAACTTCCGGCCCATCACTACCCCACACTCAAGTAAATGAGTTGACCCGAGTTATGAACCTCCTTAAAGAAGAGGTGGAGATATTGAAGGTGGAAAGGAAGAAAATGTACAGGGGCCCTCAGAACATCGAAAATAAAGTAGGTTTCAGAAGGCCAAATAATTTCGCTCCTCCAACTATGCACAGAGAGAAGGGAAGAGACAGAGACGACCAAAGAATTCAGGCTCCCTTCCAGAACAATTTTGTGGCTGATGAAGAAGAAGGGGAAGCAGACAAGCCTGAGCCTAAAATCAACAGTGTAGAAGTCACTCCCCCTTTCCCTCATCCGACCCAATCAGCATATGAGGAGTCTCTCATGGATGGTCAGCTGAACGAATTGAGCAAAGGAGACAAAGCTAGCGGTGGCCGAGGCAGGTACAACCTGAGGTCTGAAAAAAGAGCAGCAACACCCGATGTTCCTGAGCCATCCAATAGAACAGAGAAACCTACAAATGAAGTAGCAGACAGAGGCAAGAAGGCTCAACCCCTCTCTCCCATTGTTCAAAATCATGTTCCTGAAATTAGAGAAATCCCAAAGCCCATGTCTTCTTTCAATTTCGAACATGAGGTTCAAAAGATCAGAATTCTTGTGCCCCTCACCGAACTAATCAGACATGAGGAATTCAAAAAGAGTTTCTCTGAGCTGTTAAAATCCGAAGCCTCATACCCTCTCATAGAATCCATAAACCTCCAAGATGAAAGGCCTGCAGTTGTCCTAGGTCCCATGGTAGAAGACAGAGATGATTCATCCCCTCCCTTCTACACTTCCCTGAACATACATGACAAGGTACTGCATAATTTCCTTATGGAATCAAGGGCCTCCCACAACCTCATGCTCAAGGCCATCATGGAAGAATTAGGACTGGAATTCACCCGAGCCTATCATGACCTCTATTCTTTTGACTCCAGGAGGGTTCAGTGTTTGGGAGTCATCAAGGACCTAGTAGTCTCTTTGTTTCAGCTACCCATGAAGAGTATGGTCATGGATATCATGGTAGTTGATGTCCCTCCTAAGTTTGGCATGTTGTTGTCAAGATCCTGGATCAAGAGAATTGGAGGGATGTTACAGATGGATCTCACATATGCCACCATCCCGGTCTTTGGAGGGGAACATAGGAGACTGTACAGAGAAGCCCAGATAGCCTACATTGTCAGTGATGAGGCCAACCCTACCAATCATCCCATCTATGCCTTGGACATCGATTTAGGCTCCAGTTTACTACAGCTCACCCACACCCCTGAAGCTTCTTTGTAGATCAGAAAGCAGCCCATCCTTAATCAGGAGACCTCCCCTTCAACTTCCTCTGTTTGGAAGATGTTCTTTGATGGAGCTTCCTCCAGTATGGGTGTAGGTGCTGGAGTGATATTTATATCACCTTGTCATGAGACCATCTCTCTGTCATACAGGCTGGAATTCGAGGTCACCAACAATGTGGTAAAATATGAAGCTCTAGTTTTGGGGTTAAGAGCTGCTCAGGAAATGGGAATTAGAGAGATAGCTGTGTTTGGGGATGCTGAGTTGATTGTTCAGCAGGTCAAAAATGTTTATCAAGCTAGGAATCCTTGACTCAAGAATTACAGGAATAAGGTATGGGACCTGGTTGATAATTTCTTCGTGGCTTTTAACATTTCCTACATTCCAAGGGGAGAAAACATTCCAGCCGACTTCTTAGCTTTCACAGCTAGTGTGCTCGAAGTTTCTGCGCTGCCCCCCGTCAGGTCCGACGTCGAAATAAAGTATAGGTCCTCTGTACTAGACAATGTCAAGCATTGGAAGGTATTTGAGGATGATCAAGAGATCAAAAAGTTTCTTCAATCCATTGATAACTTTTCTGCATTGCACATAGATGAGGATCCCGACATTGAAGAAAAGCCTGGCTGTCACCCTGGGGAGTTTTTGAACAAAACTGCTGATCACCAGATCATTCAGCTACCGAGCAATCACATCCCGAAAGGTCTGATCCCACTAGAAAGATTGTTCGATGGGAATGATGTGGCAGTTAAGGGTAAGGTTTTAGGGGACGATGACGACATAGCTGAATGTGACATAGGCACACCTGAGGAGCCTAAATTGATCAAGCTGTCGAGGAATTTGACTGAAGAGCAGAGAGCCGAATATACCAAGTTGCTGAAGGAGTTCGCTGATGTGTTTGCATGGACTTACGAAGACCTCAAGACGTATGACACATCAGTCATCGAGCACAATATCCCACTGAAAGAGGAGGCTAAGCCATTCAAGCAGAAGCTGAGACAGATAAATCCCATATTACTACCTGTCATGGAAAAAGAGGTAAAAAAGCTGTTGGATGCCCAGATCATTGTCCCCTTGAGATATTCTGAATGGATAGCCAATTTGGTTCCTGTGAGAAATAAAAGTGGGGAAATCAGACTCTGCGTCGATTTCAGGAACCTGAACAGAAATTCGAGGAAGGAAAACTACCCCCTGCCCAACATGGAACATGTATTGCAGAGAGTGACTGGTGCATCCAGGATATCCATGATTGATGGTTTCTCTGGATATAATCAGATATCAGTCATGCCTAAGGACAGAGAAAAAACCGCCTTCACCACTCCTTGGGGCACATTCATGTACGCCAAAATGCCCTTTGGAATGATGAATGCAGGAGCAACATTTCAGCGAGCCATGGACATAGCCTTCATCGGGGAGAAGGACCAGTTTGTGGTGATATATCTGGATGACATCACAGTCTTCTCCAAGACTGATAAAGAGCACTGCTGCCACTTAAAAAGAGTCTTCCTGAAATGTCGAAGGTATGGCCTATCATTAAATCCCAAGAAATAACTGTTTGCTATGCAGGAGGGAAAGCTATTAGGTCACATAGTGTCAGCAGAAGGAGTAAGGATTGACCCAAGCAGGGTGGAGGCGATTCAGGCCCTGTCACTTCCCAGGTCTAAGAAGGAAGTTTAGGCATTTTTGGGGAAGATTAATTTTTTGAGGAGATTCGTCTCAAACTTCGTCGAGCTGGTGAAACACATCACGACCATGCTCAGGAAGGGCCATGAAATAAAGTGGACTTCCGAATCCAGGGAATCTTTCGTGCAAATAAAGAAATCACTGACTGAGGCACCTCTGCTAATCAGTCCCGACTATTTCAAATATTTTCTGATATTTTCTTTTGCTTCATTTGACACAGTAGCAACAGTCTTACTACAGAAAAATGATCAAGGACAAGAGCAGCCTATTGCCTTCTTTAGCAAGGCACTAAGAGATGCAGATCTCTGGTATGAGATCATGAAGAAGTAGGCCTATGCATTGGTGAAAGCTCTCAAAGATTTTAGGATCTATGTCTTGCACTCGAAGGTCCTTGCATATGTCCCTTCACCCTCTGTGAAGGACATTCTTATACAGCCCGACATAGACAGAAGAAGGGGTAAATGGATCGCCAAGATCTTGGAATTTGACCTGGAAATTAAGCCCACCAAGTTGATAAAGGGGCAAGGTTTAGCCAGGTTGCTGGCTGAGTCCAATTTCAAAACTCTTGAGATTAACTGCATCAATGAGCAAGCTGAGTCATCCAGCAGGAATTCCCAAATCATTATACCCCTAGCATCATGTCCTTGGTACAAGGACATCTTATATTTTTTGCAAGAATTGAAGCCCCCTGACGGATTGGGAAAGAGTAGAGCCAGAGCTTTGAAACTCAAATCGGTCAGGTATTGCCTCATTGACCGAGCTCTGTACTGTAGAGACCCTCTGGGAATACTGCTAAGATGCCTAGACCCGCTGCAAGCTCAGAAGGTGATGTCTGATTTTCACAGCAGTCTCTGTGGGGGCATCATTTTTGGAAAACCACGGCCCACAAAATCCTCCGGGCTGGATATTACTGGCCTACTTTGTTCACTGATGTTTGCAGAGAAGTCAGGGCTTGCATTAAATTCCAGAAGTTCTTAGGTAAGCAGCAACTCAAATCCCTTCCATTAAAACCTGTAGTAGTCGCAACACCTTTTTAGCAGTGGGGATTGGATTTCATCGGAGAGATTCATCCTCCCTCAAGTGGCCAACACAGATGGATCCTCACTGCAACTGATTATTTCACCAAGTGGATAGAAGCTGTCCCCACCAGGAGCACTTCTCATAAAGTAATCACCAGCCTCTTGGAAGACATCATAGCCAGATTTGGCTGCCCAAGCAGGATTGTCACTGACAATGCCTCCCCCTTCAGGTATGAGCCTCTGATCAAATTTTGTGAACAATTTGGGATTTCACTGGTTCACTCTACTCCATACTATCCTCAAGGGAACGGACTTGCAGAGTCCTCCAATAAAAGCCTGATCAAGCTTATCAAAAATCTACTGGAGGACAACCAGAGGGCCTGGGACTCAAAGCTCAAATTTGTTCTCTGGGATGATCAGGTGACAACCAAGAAGTCCCTGGGCCTCTCACCTTTCCAACTTGTTTACGGAATAGAGGTCATTTTCCCCACTCAGCTTGCCTTACCCGTGGAAAATTTCCTCCAGGTCCTTGAAGGAGAGCCTAATCATATACTCAGAAGGATTCATCAAATGGTGGAAGTGCAACAGATCAGAGAACAGGTCATGGACAAAGCCTACAATCGTCAGTAGAAGATCAAGCAGGCTTTTGAAAAGAAGAACAAGAAAAAGGAATTTGAGCAGGGTGATCTCGTGCTCAAATGGGATGCACCCAGACAGGAAAAAGGAAAACACAGTAAATTTGACACCCTCTGGATCGGGCCTTTCAAGATCCTTGAAGTATTTTCAAACAACACTTACAGGTTGCAGGATCTGGAAGGCAGTGAAGTTTTTGGAAGCCCAGTAAATGGGCATTTCTTGAAAAGGTGTTTTTTGTGAGTCACAGTTGGCTCTTTTGTTTCGTTTTGTACATATTGTTTCTGTTTTTGTTTTTCAGACTAATAAATGACTCCATAGCCCAACATTAAAGGCACTGAATCTACGGAAGAGTTCTTAGAGCATCACAGGGACGACTCTATCCCCCATGGAGCCAAAATGTTAGCGATATTTCTTGTAAAGGGGTTAAAATGTAAAAGGATGGTTCAAAACCCACTTATCCTAAGTTTTGGGCGCGAGCCCATCTGTATTAAATGAGAATCACTTTTGGACGGCTGAAATTTGTGCGCCTAGATCAACGACGCACAGCGAATTTTGGACCCCCCTTGCCTTTCGACCTTTAAGCGGGGGGGGGGTCCGAAATCACGGGCGCAACTCTCCAATGGTCCAGATTAACACGCCCAGATCAACGGCGATAAAGAACATTCCGGACCCCCCCTGCCTTTCTGCCTTTAAGTGGAGGGGGGGGGGGTCCAGAATCAAGCAAGCAACTTTCAACGGCTGAGATTGCAGTGCCTAGATCAACGGCACTCGGACAGCCCCATCCTTCTCAGCCGCTCTAGGTTTAACTAGCGTGGGCCCCCCTCCCGTTATGTCATCCTCTTGTTCTTCCATTCTCCTGCCGCCATGTGTCATCCATCTACCTCTCCCCTATGGTCTTCGTGGCCTTCCTCCCTTCTCATCATCCATACACCATCTTCCACGCGTCCCCTTCCCTCCACGTCAGCCTCCCCCTAAAATGTGTCTATCACACCTATTCTTCCACCTCCTTCGCTTATCTCATTTTTCCATATGTCCCCCCTGCAATCTTTCTCTCCCCGTTGTCATGGCCCCATCACTTCGTTCCTGTGCCCCACCTTCCGCGCTGTCCTCCCCGCATATCCTTTGAGCTGGTCGGTTATTCCAGGTGGCTGCATGGGAGGCCCTCCACGTCCCGAAGGTGCCGAGTTGGCCGGGTCGGCCTCAGTCCCGATGAAGCAGTTATTGAAGCGGTTGGTGGTGGTTAGACATCGCCTCCGCCTTAATGGGAAAGCATGGCCATGAATTTAAGGCACATCGATTCGTCGTTGGAACTGTCAAAGAATTAAGATTGCGTCTGACATGAGTTGCACGTTCTTTCAGATGTTGACTGTCAGAAGCCATGCAGACACAAAGCTTTCAATGCAGTGTTTTGATTTTGCTGTTGTTGTTGTTCTGAGTATATGAAGGCGTTTTCACCATTTTTGTATCTATCGATGGTAGAGCTAAGCTCCTGACTGTAAAGTTTCAGTAAATATCCTAGTTTTCTAGGTTATGTATCAGTGTTTGAGACTTCTTGGTTTATGACAGACAGTTTTCCTTTTTCATCTATGTTTCATCTCTGGCTAGAGAGTTCATGATCGAATGATTCGCATGGATTAGCACAGTTCTATTATGATAAATGATTTATTGTTGCATTTCTGTTTTCTCTGGTTTTACGCATTTGAAAGTAAGAAGATCTTGTTTTTAGATGCCTTCTTTCACAGTCTGTTAGAAGCTCGATGCCTACAACAGACCTCTACACCCTTCTTATGAAATCTTGCCCCTACTCACCCTTTACTGCAACTCACTGTTTGAAGTTTATCAAGACCTCACTCGTTCATGCATGCCTGGCCTAGTTTCTGAGTTGAAACGACTGTTCCGAGTTTTCTTCCATCTGATCACCCCTTTCAAACAAATCGTGACAGTAAACTGATGGGCGTCGGGATCTGCTCCTGCAAGCAATCCAGGAGTGACTTCCACCGCCAACAGGAGGAAAGATGAAGAATGTAATTGTTCTACTGTCATGGTTTCATTACATGTTATCAATCATCGACAAAGTGAAGGAGCTTCTAGTTAGGAAGTTACTTGAATGGCTATGGTGGAAGTTTTCTTTCACCTAACACTATGTAAAATTTAATTGGTTTAGGACTGCACATAAATAAGCTCCTTTGAGCATGTGTGTTTATTTTTGTTTTTAATTTCGGCCTATATTTTCAGCAGTGTGTTTTGAGCTTGACTCCATAGCCCAACAAAAGGTGACTGGAACTGAAAAAGGAGATCTTAGAGCCTTGCAGGGAGGACTCTATCCCCCATGGAGCCTAATGTTAGAACTTATTCTTGAAAGGGGATGTTTTTCCTTTGAAGTTGGTCATTGGGTGACCAAATGCGAGAAAAATGGTTTAAAAAACCCACCATATGCATTTTTATTCAAATTCGGGGCGCGATTTTGCAAATGCACGCACATACCTGGTTGAAGAAAATCCATCAAGCACAGGCTCAGTCTCAACCGTCGGATCCATCAGATAAATTAGACTGGTGGCCATTGGGCGACCAGGATTATAAAGTTGCGCAAAGTTTAGAATCATACCAAGGCCAGAAATCATGAGATATGGGTCGTTCATTTTAGAGGGACATGTGGTGTACGATCAACATAGTCACAATTTCACTAATTGGGAGGTCGAGAGTCGATCACATCAGAGACTCCCGAAACATGAAATCACGAAAAGATCATAGCCGTTGATCAAAGAAAAAATCTGGACCATTGGATCAACTTTTCATGATTTCGTGAGTCGGGAAAGTAAGAAGGTAGAGTCTTGAAGACTCGCGAAACACAAAGTCATGAAATGATCTGAGTCATCCAACTAGGGGAGCACGTGGCAACAGATAATGCGAAATCACAATTTCACATTTCAGGGGTTTCAGCATGGAGCAAGGTGCGAAGCCCCGAGTGTTGAAGTCCCAATGGCCAATGTCCCGAAGTGTCGATTGTCGATATGTCAAAGTCCCAAAACCCAGGATGCATGGGAGTCATCCATTCCAGGAGACGCGTGGCGTAGGATCCAGGCCAAAGAAGAGTCTTCCCAGGAGTTTCGATGGCATGTGGTCCCACAATGAAAATTTGATCTGGGCCGTCTAAAGCAGAGGGGCATGTGGCAGTAGATAATGTGAAATCATGATTTCTCATATCGAAGGTTCGAACATGGATCACAGCGCAAACTCTCAACAAGAGAAATCACGAAGCACTTAAATTTTGGGCCCATGATCATAGCCCATGGCCCTGTGATGTGCGGGTCCGGGAAGAATATTAGCACCTGTCACATAGAGCTGGTGACATGGGGTCTTTGTGGAAGCAATCTTGGCCATCAATTTTAGAGAAGATCCGACCGTCGATCTAGATGGGTTGTTTTCTCAATTTCGGGATTCAGGATTTTTGAAATCAAGGGGAGTGCATACTCTCATAATGCGACGCCCCAAAATTTTATAGGGGATAAGCACAAGGTCATGGCCCAAGTTCATGTGGAATGATGGATAAGAGCTGTGCCAAGGGATGGAAGTTCCTATTTTGATTGTAGAAGGAGAGTAGCAGGGCTTGAGGCATCGAGATTAATTCAACAAAGTCATGGGCACTGCCTATAGAATTCATGGATGTCAGCACTCATCCCGATCTCAATGAAGAAAGTTAATGAAATTGGGGGATGGTGGTTGAAACCTCATTTCATCACATAAATGGAAAGCATGAAAGGATGGCCATGGCAGCTAGCTGACAGCCCAAAACTCCTCTGTAAATGGGTTTTCCTGAAAATCCCATACTGTTTTAATTATGTATCTGATAGAGGAAGACATGTGCAGCCTGAAAACAGAAGGAGGAGATGCAAATATTTGAATGCAGTGGTTCGTTCATGTCCCTGGGGGCCGTTAGCAGTTATGAGTATATATAATCAGTTTTTATATTTTTGTAGGGGTCGATGGTTGAGTTGAGCTCCCAATTGTAAAGTTTTAACAAGGTCTCTGGTTCTTTGGTTATGTTATGTATTTGAGACTTCTTGTCTATTGAAAGTCAGTTTGATTTTCATCTCTTTGTAATGACTATGTTAAAACACTCGGAATTGGAGGATCCAGTCGAGGGTAGTTATGTTGTTGTGATGTAGGTTTGATCACTGCAATATTTACACTAGTTTTAATCAGTTTCATGTGTTATATTTTCCCTCTTACACTAAGTATTTTAGAATTGGCGGATCTAGTCGAGTTGTTACAATAGCATTTTGATGTAGGTTTTATCATCATGCTATTATAATTGTTTCATTTAGGCACATCTTAGTGTCTGAAACTTTGGGTCCAAGAGGATCTTGTTCTTGAAGATTTTCTTCCGTAGGTTGCTGGAAGACCAGATGTCCATAACAGACTCTTATATTTTCTCACCAAGTCTTCCCTCTACTCATTTTAAACTCAACTTTCTGACTGGAGTTAGATCAAGACCTCACTTGCCTATGCATGCCAACCTAGTTTTCTGAGTTAGAACGATATAATCCTGAGACAGTGTCCATTAGACCACCCTTAGTTTTATTCATTGTGACATACAAACTGATGGGTACTAGGCTTACCTCTGCTGCAATCCAGAGGTGAATTATGGTGCTAACACTGCCCAATAAGCAATAGGATCACCTTAAGTGACAAGTTGGTGATCTTGTTGATGAGCACTTGAGAACCTACTTTCTCAGTGCTGACCTCGCATTGCATCCTGATGTAGTTTGCAATGTTGAAGGGCCCAGGGGGAAAAGTGCATAGATTGATTGGTTTCTCTCTCCTCGAGAGGCCAGTCAAGAAGTATATATACTCAATCATTGGATTCAATGACTGCCCCTCTATCATAAACGCCTCTGCATCTGGATGACGGTAATATATGAAGGTGTTCAATAACCTGGGTTGTGCCCTCATGAACAGACACCGGAAGAAATTCCACAACCCACATTGTTTCAATGTGGCAATGGAGGCAGGGTCCTCATCAACCAAGATATCAATATCCTCGTGTTCCCTCTCCCTCTAGTGGACATACATCCTGTTCCATGATAGTTCAAAGGGGAGTTAGCTCTTGCATTTTTATGTTTTCCATGATTTTGAGGGTGTACACGAGTTGTTTTGGACATAATTGTGTATGTACGTGGGTAGACTATTTTCTGCCCACGGGCATACACATGTTGTCCTTGGAAATCCCATGTATATGTAGGGCTGCTCATTTTTAGGAGAGCGTGCCCCCTGAAAAACAAAAAAAAATGCATAAAGGAAGAATGAAAATGCAGGGGGGATGAGTTTGTACTTGGTCAGAGCGGAAGTTTGTTTTGTCCTCTGAATCTCCCATAATCAACTTATTTAGAAAAAGGATATTGTTTACCTTTTGGTTAGTTTTCAAATTGCAATGGTAAAAATGAGCTGTCAACTTCTATTTATAGACTTTTTTGGCCCTTTTTGCGACTTTTTTGACCCCCTTTGTCGTTTTTTCTGGCTTGGAAATCATTTAATTTTGTTCTTGAGTTTATTTTTGGATGTTACGATACACTTTGCCTTTTGGTTTGGTAACTTTTTAGGAGATGGGTCAATTTTAAATGTCCTTTGGTAAAAGTCATTTTTTCCAACTTTTTTCATATAAGTTAGGATTCCACCTCCACTTTCTGCATCTTGTTGTCTTTTCCACTTTTCCATAGGATTGATCCAACTGACGTGCGACACAAAACCATCATTGATTCTTTATAATTGTTTTGATTAGGTGGTAGAGCCTACATTTACATGGATGCCCTAGATAGATCCTTGTTTCATTTTGGCGTCCATACTGTCTCTAACAACTTTAGGCTTGGGAGTCCTTGTTAGTACTATCATGATTATGAGTTTGAGCCTCATTCGTCTGATACACCATCACACTTGGCCTCACCCTCCAAACTCCCAAAATGAGCACACTTTGTTTTCTTTCAAGCTCGCTTTGAAATCCGAAAGCAACATCTGACGAGACTACATTTATGCTTTTCAATCTTGTCTAGATTAACTGAGAAAAGTAACCTCCTGGAGTATTCTTTAAGCCCTTTTCAGACTCTATAAACATGAAAATATTGTTGAGTGATCTTGTTGTCCTTCACGCTCACGAAAATCAAAATTGAAGGCACGTATCTTCGGCAGTAGTTTACCCCTTTTTCAGTCTGAATGGTCAATTTTACGAACAAAGGTATACTCTAGGAACTTCGGTTCGCTAGAAGAGTATTCTCAGGTATTAGTTTAACCCTTTTTTGGGCCCGAGGGACTAAATTTACAAAAAAGGAACATTCTCCTTGGTTTCATTTTATCACCTTTTTTGGGCCTTGGAGATTACTTACGAAAAAGGAACCCCCATGGAGTCCATAGTTAAGCTCTTTTCAGACTCCCTAAAATTGAAAATATCGTCGAGTGACCTTGTTCCTTCACACTCATTAAATTGGTCCAGAAGAACATCTACTGGCATGAGTTTAACCCCTTTTCCAGCCTATAGATTATGGAGGAAAAAGGTACACCTCAGGAGATTCGTCTCGCCGGGAGAGTTCTCCTCAGTAAATTTTATACTTTTTTGGGCTAAGGAGACTAAATCCAGAAAAAGGTTGTGAGTCCATAATTAATCTCTTTTCAGACTTCTTAAAATTGAAAATATTGTCGAGTGATCCTGTCTTTGTCACACTTGTTAAAATGGTTTTGAATAGATGTATTTTCGGTGCTAGTTTACCCCTTTTTTGAACTGACTAAGACTATCTCCGAAAAAGGTACCCCTTGGAGTCTTCTTTTACATTTTTTTAGACTCTAAACATGAAAAAACTACTGAGCTTACCTTCTCTAGGCTCGTTAAAATTACATTCAAGGGGGTTTTATTGTGTTTTTCTAATCACATTTTCATCTCTGTGTCTTTGGCCTAATGTCGACTCCATGTTGCTCTCAACTGAACCTTTGAAGCATGCCTTATACACAAGCCTTGTAGCACTTTGCCTCTGCGACTTGACACCTTGACCCATGGAGGAATTTTCCTCGAGTGTCATTTTCCTGCACATGTCTCCTTTCTCTGATCATTAGTGTGTTACTTTCACTTGGAACTAGTATGCTTTCATGTGACACTTGTTCCTCCTTTGTAACGTAGCATTCTTTTATTCTTTTTCAAAGTTCTTTAAAAAATTGAAAAAGACAAAAAAAAAACAAAAAAGAGGGGACGGGAAATAAATATTCTTTTTTGGCAGCACAATGAGTCGCCCTTGGACAAAGAACATCCTTCCATTTGTTTTTCAAACATCTGGATCTAATATGACCTTAAGAAGATGTTCTCGCTACATAGAGTTGTGTCCTCCTTCGTTTAGTTACTCTTCCAAACACATGGAGAGTTTGTGTTGCCTCCTGCATCGTGAACTTATGTCAATGTCATGCTGCCTTAGTCTGATCATCTATCATGATTTTGTCCAAGGGAATTTTCACCCAACCTGAGTTGTCCTTTCTGTAGTTTGTCTCTTGACCTCATGACCCAACCATCCCAAAAGTCCAATCAAGTCCTTGTTCGAAATCAACAAAGTTCTCTACCTGATCATCGAGATACTCTTGTCTTTTCTCGAAAAGTCATCGAAGAACTCTGGGTAGTGAAGTCATACACTCACTTTGTACTCCTACCCAAGTTTTGAAGATCTTTAAGTTGTTGCTCGAGCTATGAATACCTCATCTCCAACCATCGGGCGTTATTGGCTTCTTGAAGATGGATACTGTACATGTATATCTTTGATTTTGAGATGTAGATCTGTTGTGTATTGCTTGCGTCTACACTTTATATAGTTATATGACATGGATATGTAGTGTATTTGATTTTCAACCATGATTTATTTCATCCCGAGCATGGGTATCCCCTCATCAGAGAGACAATTTTTATTTTGCAGATGGCACCTTCCGAACTCTAGTACCAGGCTCACTCATTTTGTACATTGGCGAAGATTTGGTAATGTATTTAGGCCATAAGATGCACTTATGACCTCACACATTAGGGAGCATATGTTATAACCCTAAATTTCTCTACACATGCATACCTAGCCTTTAGCCCTCTTACTTGCATATTTTTCCAAGCCATCACTGAGTTTCTCTTCTAAAAAAACCCAAATTTTGAAGATGTAAGCGCTATGCACCAATACTGCCCATGTACATACGCTTATTGCACCACTACAACCCACGTATGTATGCATGCTTCACCACTACAACCCACATATACTTGAAAAAGTTGCAAAAAATAAAAAGTTGCAAGTAATTCGTTGAGATTACGGGCTATTGGGTAGTTTCCCAACTAATCCACTGCCTATAGCCTGTCACCCAACCGAATAACCATCCTTTTGTCATATAAAAGGAGGTTTTGCGGTCTCATTCCACATCTAGACATAAGAACAATGAAACTCTTCCTATTTCACATCCCCTCCTTGCCCCAAGTAATTGCAACCCTTTTGTGAGAATTGCCTTAGCATTCCCCAATTATCCCTTCTTCCTCCATCATAACTCATTCACTTCCCAAAAAGAGATTAGAATGTTGAGAGGAGAAACCATACATAGGTGCACTTGGATCTTTGTGAAGAGGAGCTCAGACTAGGTTCGTGGAGTAGTAGCCTGCTTTGGTTGTAAAGGTATAATCATTGAGTTATTAATAAAAGAAGTACTTTTCTTATCCCAAATAATCGTGTATTGAATGCTTTTAATGGCTTATGTTTTGACATTCTAAAATCTAACCCTTATTTTTATACGAATAGCATGCTTGTATCTTTCTATTTTTCTATCTTTGAATGTAGTCTAGCCTTGGGAGGAGGCATTCAGTCAGTGAAGCTTTCAAGTGCGAGGGGATCATCATCGGACGCAAAGTAGAGGTATAGTTACCTGATCCCTCTCATCTTTTCTTTTCTTGTATGAGTCTTGGGTATGTTTGAGGTAGTTATAGAAGTATTTGAATTTTAGATAGTTAATTGATCTGCCTACATTGTAAACCCTAGTGTAGTCATAGGGGGGGTTTTCCCACTAGCAAACGGAGGGTTATTTGGATGCCTACCCTCGAGATCCTGCCTAGAATAAAAAATATTCTTTTAAGGCACCTCCTATGGATGAAGATTTAGTGTGTTCTTAGAATTGTTTTAGATGGAGCGGGCCGAGAGATTGGGGTCATGGGCCAACGTCGTTTGAATTTAATTGGTGTGGATAATTTCTAAAGAAGTAGTTGGATCTTTTAGAGTTCCTTTGAAGTACTTTATGTGTACTTAAAAAGAAATCTTACTTCAACCTCCACTATTCTAATAGAAATTATGTGTGTGATGAGTGGCTTTGTGTGCAAGAAAGTGGAAAGTGTGCAAAAGATTTTAATAAGTTAAGTGTAAGATTGCATCATGTGGACTTTCTATGGTGCTTACAAATCTTCTTACCTAGCTTACTATGTTTCTTTGGTACAACCTTGCACAATATTTAAAGCCCTAGAGAACTAGCAATGTGGAGATATGGGTCCTTACTTGATCCTTTAAACTCCCTAGAATGTTGTCTGTACTAGAAAAGATTTTGAAACTATCCTAGGATTGTAGACATGTGGGCTTGTAGGGGCCCATTACTTGATCTTTTAAACTTTCCTAGAGTGTTGTCCAGACTAAGAAAGATTTTTGAAACTATCCTAAGATTGTAAACATGTGGGCATGTATGGGCCCTTAAAAATATTTTAGACAAATTTCAAAACTAAGAGGTACCCAATGGGGGCTTTGTCCTCTCCTAGTGATTTAAGGGAGATAAAATTTCCTTTTAACCACCTTTTCAGATTACTGAGATCACACTTGGGTGCGAGGGAAGAGCATACTTGAGGGTTGAAATTGATTTGTAGTCCCAAATTAGTTAATTGTGTTTGAAAAATAAATAAATTTAACTCAAAGTTTTAAATGCCAAATGAGCCATCCATGTGGAAACAGAGCAAAGAGAAGAATTGTGATTATTTTTTACCCCTATGTGCTTATGTTAGCTAACCTTATTTGTAAGAAATAACTCTAAGTGAAGTGTGATTTATTTACAAAGTGCAGAAAATTAAAATATGAAGGCAAGAGGTCCTCAAACCACTCAGAAAAACATTACAATTTGCAAAAAACTAAACTTGTGCATGGGTTGTAGTTCTGTCAGGCACGCCAAATGTGCAAAATGCGTGGGTTTATGAAGGATATTACATGCACAGAGCACAGAGTGCACATAATGTGTGTATGTGTGCCTCGAAAGTCGTGCACTCCCTGTCACGCGTCGAGAAAGAAATTTCAAAATGAAATTCTCTTGTCTTGGCTCTGAATTCTATATTTGGAAGGTTGGACTAGGCCGATTTTGGTACCTACATATCCAAACAATTAGAAAGAAGTGCTCTCAAGACTCAAATAGGGAGGAATTTGATTCACTTCCCCAGTATGGTCACCAATCTATTGTGTTGGTTTTGTCACATGGGTGAGAAAAAACACAACACTTACTTGCCTAGTTAAGTCAGCTAAACAAGATAGAGGGTTGTGATTTGATTAGATAACCAAATACACATGAAATAAGGAAATAAAAATAAAAACAAAAAGAATCAAATGTTAGAAAACTTGCAAGAACTAGAACCATGAAAATGACAATCATATAGCTACCAATGGATCAATATATTGATAGGCTAGCACTGTAGAGAAAGGCAGGGACTTATGGATCCTCTCTTCCTACTTGGGAGGGATCTTGAGTTCCCTAATAGAGATCTATCCTCTTCATGCAATGGCAAGTAACAATGGTGAAGAAATACAATGCTAATCCTCTCAAGAGGTGAGTGAAATGGCCCTTGCTATAGTGCTTGAATGATTCAAAGAGAAAAGAGGATTCTCCAAGAAGAATTCTTGCAACATAACAATACTTTGAAGTTCTTATTTTTCTAGTACACCCATGGCATATATTTATAGTGTCCATTCATGGAAATATGTAATTGGTTCATGATGTGAACAAGGGGCCTTTTAGGGCACTTCTTAGCCCTTAACCAGTCTCCAAGCTAGATTTCTCTCAGATCTGAGTGTCAAATCGTGTTGGAAGTCGGAATGGAAGTGGTTGAGAGGCTGACAAGATTCATAAATGTGTCTTTCATGATAAGTGTGTGGGTTTGCTCATAGACAATCACACATCTTGTGCATTCTGCGCATAGTGAAAACTTAGGGCTGTGTTGGCTCACACATTCTGTGCACAGTGCACACGCTTCCTTTGGTGAATTTGCGCACTTTGATTTATGAACCAAGTATATAGTTTTATGCCTTTTTGATGGATTTTGATGTTGTAGGTGTACTAATTGTTGTTGGAATTGATGTCTTTCTTCAACCGTTGTTTGTAATGTTGCGAATGATTTTTCGGTGATAACACTAAGCTTTGAGTAATGCTTTAATAATATAGTTTCAATTTCTATAGTTATCCTTCTACATTGATCTTTTACTTGAAGATATTGATAAACATTTTTAATAGAAGAAGTATTAACAAAATATTAATAAAAAAAAATCGTACATTCACACATAATGTACGAAAGATCTATCTTGGAAATCCTTAACCGCGAAAACCAACACAACTTAGAGTCACATCTTTGTATCTCATTATATTAACTTAACTATTCACACTACAATATTTAGGTATTCAACAACATTAATTAACCCTAGTCCGCTAACTAGGATTATATTACAACTCTAGTCCCTTAACCAAGATTAAATTACAATGGGCCATGGGATGAAACCACCCATAAAAACATAATATTTATAACAAACTTTGGAAAATAATGAGTGAAAGAAAAATTATCTAGGGTTGCGACCTCAAGCTCCATAAAAAAGTGTCAAAGTGTACAATCTATACTTGTATAGAATACAACACATCTAACATACCTCTTCAATATGCCTTCAAACATTGTTAGGGGCCTAATTTTTCTCACTTTCACAATTTTGAGTAACTTCCTTTGGGAACATCACTATAGAAGTCATAACCATCATTATTCATCCTATTTCATCATCATGTAACCTCAATGATGCTATATTGAGAAAAATCAAACAAAAATTAACCAAAATAGTCACAGCACATTGTTTTCCTCATTTTTTGCATGCACAACACACATGAACTCCATTAAAATCTATGTTATCATCCTAAAGTTAAAAAAATTATTTTGTTAGCTCACTAATGCTTGTATGCCCTCCAAAATGGCTTAGTAGAAATGTGTGGACCTTGTCAAACCCTTATTTCGATTAGAGTTTGATATAATCTTCTTTAACCATTATTATTATGATTATGTCATTAATTCATTGGGATAGTTCACATTGAAGTTATATCTAAAAGAAAGTCCACCAGTCACCCATAAATAAATCCATTGAGGTCACATCATTCATCCACATTCCGTACTAAGGTTATGCCATCATAATTATCCAAAGAGATTTAGTACACTAGTTTTTATCTCTCTACCATAGAGAGTTCTGTCACTTTCTCTACCAAGCTTGGAGTTGGAGCACACTGAAGAGGTAATGGACCCATCCGAAAGAGTGGTTTTGGAGCCCACACCTAGCTATAACAAGTCCCTTCCATGGTGTTGTAAGTTTATTCCTTCCCATTGGTATTAATAAAATCATTCATTTGTTTACATACATTTGTTTGGTTTCTTAGGAAATATCGTAGCTTAGAGAGGAAATGATGCTCCCAACCAATAGATGCTTAGAAGGTGTTGAAAATTTCACATGCATGGTTTTGGTAGTTTTCTTTCATGATTTTTTTTTGAGTGGGATGATTACATGTGAGTCTTTTATATTTTTTTCTTTCACTATTGTTTATTGCTTAGTTTGTACAACCACTAAGTAAGGGGTTTTTGGCATACACTTGTGATGAAAACCCACTAATAGACATTTATTAACTTGGTCTCATGGTAGATCCAATGCTCATCTATGTTTATAAAGGAGTATCTATCCCATTCTTTGAGAGAGAATTTCAAGGATTTTTTTTCTTCTCCGTAGATATTTGAGGGGGATCCATACACTTTATTCATCCAAACTTGTTCAATGATATCAAGGACATATTAATTTCCATACCATATAGGGTTGTATTATAACAATAACAAACCAAGGTCTTCGACAAGATCTATTATTAACATTATATCCTTATGATCAGACATTATTGAGGGAATGATTAAGGATAATATATGTTGATTTCCCAATAACTAGAAGGAACTATCCAAAAGGAAACAATACAATCTTTCTATAATATGTGCTTTCCCTATTCTTTAATTACTCCATGTGTACCTATTTCTCCTTGGATTGACATAAAAAAATATCAATATGATATTATTTTGTTTAATATTTCCCCGTAGGAATCCTACATAAAGACTCCTTCACAATTTTTATGGGATTTGAGAACTAAATTTAGGTTTCTCGCTACTCGTTTGTTCAATAAGGGGAGACTCTTACCAAATGTTTTAAGGAATTCCCAACATAATTGATTGTCCATCCATCTATTTTTTGTATATATAATAAACAAGTAAAGGGAATCTTGACCATCTAATTCTACATATATCTAGGAGGTCCATGATGCCCACTTCCTTGAGGAGAAGCATTAAGGGTCCCATAACATTGCTATGCCCCCTAAATCTTCTTTGTCACTAAAATTAACAACCTTGCACCATTTATAAAGGAAATTATGAATATCTTACAATGTCATGTTTGCTACTTTGGTTTCTTCGATAGATTTTTTCTAATATCTTAATTAAATTTCTCAATTGTTCATGATTCTACATACTTCCCATCCCATTGTTATTCTAGGAGAGTGCATTCATACCTTATAATGGATGGATTTTACTATCGAGCCAACCTTGAGTTGCACCGCATAATGAGCTCTAAGATTTTTGCTATGTTTACTATCTTAAAAGACCTCTTTGTAGTTTTTCTGATTACACATATCGTGTAGCATAGCCTCTGTTACCCCTTCTCATTTCTAACGGTTGTGCCTTCTTTTTTCAGGTTAAGACCCCTTGGTTTGTGGAATTGGTGGTTTCTTTCCTTGGTAAGTCCTTTTCTTCCCAAAGATAATTCTAATTCAACACTCATTCATATGCATTTGAGAGTGTAGGGTTCCCAGGGACATTTTGATCTTTACTTGGATGTTCTTGGGAATTATAAGGGGAATCAATTTGGTGTTTTGGGACCCCACTTTCCTTATTCCCCTCCATTTTGAGCTTCAAGTTCAATGTTTTCTAGTTCATTTTCTTCCAACATTGCAAAATTGTTGTTCACTATTGCACTAGTTGTGGCCTAAGTTGTGTGTGGTTTCACAACCCCTTTCTTGATTTTCCCTCCATGGTTTGGGTGGGTACCTCCTCTCTTTCCTTTAACTATATCGAAGTCCTTTGGGTGTTCTAGGCTCCCCAATTGTTCAGTTGGAGTAATGATTCTCTTGCAATCTTTGATGAAGTGCCCATATTACTGACACTCTCTACATTTGAAAGGATGTTTTTCATAGTCTAGTGCCTTCTCACGCATTCATCCTTCTAAGTTTAAGTTTATGGCCCTAGGGAGCCCCTTTTCCAGGTCAAATTTCACATAAATCTAGGTGGAAGCAAACTGCTCATCCTTGTGAGGAGCTTGGTCTATATACTTTTTCATGGCATTGCTAATCGAAACAATAACTTCTTTGTCCTATAATATCAATGACAAATGTGGGATCTTAACCCAAACTATAACATACAACACCTCCTCCTCCTTAGTTAAGGTTTAACTCTAGAGTCCACAAATTGACGTACATACCTAAGAGGCCCATGAAGTATGACCCACTTCATATAATATCTATGACTTCTTGAAGTTCAAATAGAAAAGAATGGAAGCCCTTACCACATAAATGAAATTGCATTTATCCTTTTATACCCAAGATATATATGTTTGGTACCCAAGTATACATCGATAGGGGGAAACCATAGTCATGTAAACTTCCTTACTAGTTCTCACTTGGAAAAGGTTATGACTTTCCTGATAAAATTGAAGGGGTGAATATTAATAGTAGGGATAGATGTCTTCTTGTAAAATCAAAATTATTTAAATTTTCCAATGTTTAGTCATTTCTTAGAGGTAAGTACAATCATTGAAAATGATGCCATTTCATGAAATAAAATTGAGGGGAGAGGTTGCATTTCCTTCCCCTAGTGTCCATGATCAAGATGGATCCTTGTTAGTTTGATTAAAAATCCTATCCCAACAATCCTAGCTCAAATCGTGTGGAGGAGTTTGACTATGATCTTCGACATGGTCATATTTAATCACCCATCCATACATATGTACGTACTCGCCTCATTCATCTCATTCATTTGAGGAAGATCTAACAAAATGAGTGAGAGAGTTTCTTCTGATTGTTCTGAATTTGAATAGTGTTGAAGGAGCAGACTCCCCATTGTTATCAGGCTTGATTAGTGACTCCGAGACCGATAAGTTAAAGCTGTCCAGTCTAGAACTCTTACATAATGATACTGTTTTTATTGAATGCGGGAAAAAATATGTAGTAATAGGTAAAACTCCTTGGGAACCTCCAGTGAAGGGGAATTTAGGGGTGGGTCATGAGTCCTTGAATTTTTTGTGGATCAGGGAGACTGCTACTTTAGAGTCTTTAGAGGGATCGTTTGGTTGCGGGGAGGAGGGGGCAACGGTAGGAGAAGGGTGCTCCATGGGGGGAGGTTTTACCTCATTGAAAAAATCCTCCAGTGTATAGTCACTTTGCATGGAGGGTGGGGGGATTTCGGCCACAGAGGGGATTTGTAATTGCTGTGAATCGGTTCATAGGGGAGATTCGTTGGAAAATATTTTGGCGGAGGCTATATTTGTGGTAGATAGATCATCTCGTGGGAAGGGCTTAAATGAATTTTACATTGAGGATTTGGTAGTCTCGGTCAATTATGGCCATGGGGCGGTAAGGAGTTTAGACTCTACACCGCAGGTGGAAACTTTGACTCTAGTTCCTAGTAAGGGAGGGGAGGGTCAAGAACTTTCTCCTTGTGTCACTACTTTGGTTTCTCAGTCTCAAGATAATGAGGGGTTTGCTACTTATGTAGGGATATTGAACAAACAGGAGGAGAGGATCGTTCAATCAGTAATAGAAGAGTCTATTTCGAATCACATACCTTCTTACCGAGATGTCCTCTCCTGCACCCGACTGTCGATTTATGTTGGGAGAGACTCTTTGAGTCTTGTTATAGAAAATAAAGAAAAGGGGTATTCATAAATGAGTGACTCTCTTCTAGATGAGGGTGGAGATAATGCGATAATAAAGGGAGTGGTCTGGGGAGGATTGGAGAAAGATTTCTCCCCTTTAAAAACCATAAGTGTGAGACGGTTAGGGGTTGAAAAGGAAAACTGTGACAAACCCATTTCATTGTTGAATGTTGGTCTTAGGGCGCTTAAAGCACAAAAATCGCTTGTCCGGGTTAGGAAATGATTGTGGCAACCTTAAATATTAGAGGGGTGGGGGGAACTACGAAGTTTGTAGCCGTAAAGAGGTTCCTCGAGGTCACAAAACCAAATGTACTATTACTCCAAGAAACTATGGTCTGTACTACAAAATCTAGAGAGTTTTTAGTGAAGCTATTATCAAACTGGTATTTTAGTGGAGTGGAATATACAGGTCTTTCAGGGGGAATCTTGTCGGCTTGGGACCCAAAAAAATCTTACTTATGTGCCTATTTGTCCCCTGCAGGGATTTTGTTGGAAGGTTTTGTAAAAGATTTAAACAAAAAATTGAAATTGATAAATTGTTATGGACCTTATGCTGATAGAGAAGTTTTTTGGGATTCAATTAAAAGAGATGGAATCCTAAGAGAACTAAATGTGATACTGGGGGCGATCTAAATTTAACCATCTCAAGCAGAGAAAGGTGGGGGGTAAACTCTAGAGCGGATCCGCTTCATCAGTTTTTTAGACAGCTGATACAGGATGAGGGGTTGGTGGATGTTGAGCCACAAAAGTTGATCCCATCCTGGAGGAATGGAAGAGGAGGTATGGACTACATTGCAAAAATATTAGATCGATTTTTTCTTTATGAGGATTTATTGATGTCAGGGATCAGATATAGATCGTGGTTATTCAACACAAAGATTTTGGATCACATGCCTGTGATATTACATGTGGAAAATGATTTCAGAAAGGTATCCTATCCTTTTAAATTCAAGTCAGTGTGGCTTGAGGATCCATATTTTGTAGATCTTGTTAGAACAAAGTGGAATGGATTATTGGGAACTCAGATCCTGAGTCCAATGCATGCTCTAGAAAAAAAGCTTAAGAAACTAAATATTTTAGTGGCAATTTGGGAAAGAAAGAAGAAACAGGAAAGTAAGGAAGAGATGGTAAATTTAAAGAGGGATTTCGATACCCTGTACACAATTCATCCTAGGGGTTTTGAGAAGGAGGCTGAAAAAGCACTGGTTTTGGAGAAGGAACGTAGAAAACTGGTTATTCTGAAACAAAAGGAAGAGACTTGGAGACAAAAAATCAAAACAAACTAGTTGGCTTTAGGAGATAAAAACACAAATTTTTTCCATGCTTTTGCAAGCTCTAGAAAGATGAACAATACTATTTGGGATATTACCAAAGAGGATGGTACTGTGATCACTTGCAATCATGAACTTGAAGAGGAAGCGATTATTGTTTTTCAAAATATTTTCAAGGCACAGGAGGATCTTACTATTACCAATCAACTAGAAGTTTTGAGACATTACCCTAGAATGTTTTTAAAGGAAGAAGGGAAAAAAGTAGCAGATCATGTTACCTTAGCATAAATTTTGTTTACACTAAAAGGATGCAAGTCTTCAAAAAGTCTGGGGCTGGATGGATGGACTGTGGAATTCTTTCTGTTCTTTTTTTATTTAATGGGAAATGAAATTCTGAAGATGGTTGAAGAAACCAAAGTGAAAGGTAGGGTGAACGGAACTATAAATGCTACTTTTCTTGCTCTTATACCTAAGTGCAACAAACCAGATTCCTTTGGTGCCTATAGAACTATTTCTTTATGTAATTTGGTATATAAGATTATTTCCAAGATTGTAGCCACTAGAATAAAATCTTGTTTGTCCTTTGGTATTTCAAAAGAACAATTTGGTTTCCTTGAAGGGAGACACATAACAGATGCTATTGGTGTAGTGCAGGAAGCCTTACATAGCAAAAAGGTTAAAAATATTAGAGCATTGGTATTAAAATTGGACTTGATTAAGGCTTATGACATAGTGGACTGGGGATTTCTTACGCTTGTTTTGTTACAGGTGGGTTTAAGTTTAGAAGCAACAGACTAGATACTAGATTGTGTGACTTTAGCAAATTTTGTTGTTTTAATAAATGGTAGGCCCTATAGCTTCTTCAAGAGCTCAAGAGGTTTGAGGCAAGGGTGCCCCCTATCTCCGTTACTTTTTCTGCTTATTGTAGAAGGTTTTAGTAGAGTCATACAAAGTCAAGTGAGGGAGAAGAAATTAGAAGGTGTTACTGTGGCAAGAGGGCTAAGAATCACTCATCTAATGTTTGTGGATGAAATTGTTCTTTTTGGAACTGGGAACCTAGATGAATGTAAAGTTGTTCAGCAAGTCCTGGACTTATGTTGTCAAGCGATAGGAATGGATTTTAGCACACAAAAGTCTATTTTTCTTGAAGTTGGTTGGAGCAAGGAGGAAATTACTTTGTTGAAGGAGTTTATGCCATATGATGTAAAATATGTCGAAGTCGGATTCAAGTATCTAGGATGTTATTTAAAACCAAATTTCTATACTAAGGATGATTGGATTTGGCTGGAGCAAAAATTTGAAAAAATAATAGCAAATTGGAGCCATAGATGGTTGTCTTTAGGGGGAAAGTACACACTTATAAAAACTGTTCTTGAAAGAATCCCAGTGTATTGGCTATCAGTGGAAAAGATCCCAAAGGGAACTCTGAATAACATCAGAAGGAGGATTTTTAGCTTTCTATGGATGGGAAAAAAAAGAAAAGAAGGGATACACCTACTCAGCTGACAAAAGATAACTAAACCAAAAAAGGATGGAGGATGGGGTATAAAAAATATTTATACTTTTGGGAAAGCACTGGTTGCAAAAAATCTTTAGAGATGTCTCATGGTTATAGGGTTGTGGCATGAGGTGATTAAAAAAATACTTAAAGAAGAAATATGTTACCGAGTGGCTCAGAGAAGGTATGAAAACTGGATTGGTATTTCAAATAGTTGGAGAGCCCTTACTTCTTCTTTACCTATTTTAACAGATTGACTAGTTTGGAATCCAGGTAATGGAAGAGACATTAGGATTGGAGCTGATCCTATGGTTGGGTCACAACATTACTATACGTTATCAGGGAATCTAATCACAACTCTGAAAGAAAAAGGCATAATTTCTTTGGCAAATGTTGAGATAGCAGGTGTGGAAAACTCTTTTATCACAAGATGGAAAAAGGCTGAATATTTGGGACTTAGTGGGAGATCAAAAATATGAATGGGATAAGTATATTAAGGGGATTATAGGCTTGGGATTTGTTTTAAATAGTGATAACGATAGTATATTATGGTATTGGGATTCAAAAAATGGACAGGTGAATGCTAAACAAGCATATGAAGTATAGTTGATGGAAATAGAGGCAGAAGAAACAAATTGCTGGTATAAGGATCTTTGGAATTGGCAGGTCCCTTTAAAAATAAAACTTTTTATTTTGTTAATGCTAGAGCAGAGGATTCTGACTTGGAGAATCTGGTCAAAAGAGGTTTCTCAGGACCAAGTAGATGTGTCCTATGTGGGAATGATGATGAATCTGTATATCATCTTTTCGTGGAGTGTAACTTTACAAAAGTTATTTGGACTACAATTCGAAGAGACTTAATAAGGAGGACAATTAGTTGATTGTCTAAAAACTGGATCAGGAAGGAAGTCAATTGGAAAGAAATTCCATGTTACATTTGCTGATAGGTCTGGAAACATAGAAATTTGGTGATCTTTGAAGATCACCCTCCAAATCTGGTCAGAGTTTGCAGTAGGATTTTTTAGGCCTTAGGTGATTTAAAGAGCCCAACAATTTTTAAGAGTTGCAGGATTGTTAGACCTCCTTTACTTGACAATTCACTAGTTGTTGGTTTTTTTTATGGGGTCTCACAAGATAGGGGGTCTAAATGTGGTGCAAGTGTTGTTTTGAAGTGCCCAACATTGGGTATTTTTAGACTTAAGATGAACTGTGGAATAGGAACAAACACTAGGGGGGAACTCCTAGCATTATGGTGCATTTTATATTTTTCTTTCTATAAAAAAGTACAAAGACTATAGCTGGTAGGTGACTCAAAAGTAATAATTGACTGGTATAACAATGACAACTCTTTACAGGTGGTCTCACTTCAACCTTGGATGCAGAAAATTTGAATGCTATGTGGGAGATTTCAAAAGGTAAAACCACAACATATTTACAGGGAGTTCAACAAAGAAGCAAATCAACTCTCTAAAGATGCTTTGGTACTGGAAAAAAATGGTATTTATGTAGCAGAGAATATTGAAGGAAACACAAAATTGTTTGAAAGACTACAATATAGTTAACTAAAATATTGTAAGGGAAATGAATAATCTCTTTTGGAAAGATTATAGACTTACGAGAAAAGTACAACTATTTTTTGATCAATTGAAATGCTTTAATAATTTAATTGTATAAAAGCTATAAAGACTAGAATTTTAGTTTTTGTAATCGAAAGGAGTTTTTCTGTTTTCAGTTTGGTTTCATAAGCTTTATAAAAACATTGTAAAAAGTGTAGATTGCACTTTGAAGACAAATTTTTTTTTTTTAAACTATTATATTTAATAATATAAGACTTTTTTCTACTTAAAAAAGAGTGAGAGAGTAAATAGTGTTTATTGTTTAAAGGAAATCTAATAAAAATAATGAGTTAGTAAATGATATTTACGATTAGGAATGTGAGATATCAAGTGAGCTAAAACTTGTAAAATCTATGTTAACCATTAGCGCTGTAAATTTGGTGTTTTCCAACGAATTATATAATGAATATTTGACAATGCATGGAAAGTAGTTGTATTTTATGTAACTTTATTATACAAAG